>JAVSBS010024263.1:42243-71352 GCA_033124195.1 Coracias cyanogaster
CCCCCCCCGCCCCCCCCCCCCCCCCCCCCCCCCCCCCCCCCCCCCCCCCCCCCCCCCCAGAAGAGAGAAAACCTGCAATGGTAAGGAGGGAAAAAAAAAGAGCAGCGATCCTCCTCCCTGCCAGACACAATGTGAATAATACAAGTCCCTCTTCATCCCTATACAATCTTTATAATCCAGTTGATTTGCTGATTGTCAAGTATTTTCTTGCTGTAGGTCATTTTCAGGATATATGATATATGAGATCTGACTATCTAATGGAATTTAACCCATACCCCACCTAACACACAACCTATCAATTTTGCAAAGATTGTGGGATTCAACCCCAGTTCTAACTGGAATGTATATTGCAGATCCATTTTAAGTTTATTCCTACAATTGCTCCCAGTCTCCTGCCTTTGTTCTTTGTCAGACTTCATAAATCGTGGCTGAGACACTCTTTCACAAGAAAGCTTTACTTTTTTCTGATGAACATTTTAAGATTACTCTTAATCAATCCAAGTACATTTCCATACAGAGATTTTCAAACTGGTTGATGGGTACCATAAGATTTTTTTTTTTAAATGATGTAGTGAGGAAAAAGATTCCACTTAACCTTAAGCTATATTGTTCATCCTTGGAATTTCCTCCATCTTCCAGATCTAAGGAGCAGAAAAATAGAGCTGTCGCCAAACTTTACCAGTGCAGAGATGTCCAGAGGTGATGCTTTGCCCGGTGAATTACCCTAGAATTGCCCTGTGTGCAAAGAACCATCTTCATGACTGTGAATATGTGCAATGGAGTTATTTTTTTTAAGACAGTTGCTCAGATACCTTGCATATGCAGATAGCCAGTCACTTGGGTCACTTGTTTTTAATAGAAAAGAAAACTACTTAAAGCGTGTCACAGAGATACTCTAAATGATGAAATATTTTCAGGCTGCAGTGGTTAAGCAGCCATGTTCACATGTTAATGCGAACAGTATATCTTAAACTTAAATCATTGGTAGCTTTTGTTTTGTTATGCCATTTATGAACTTAGCAAAAGACCACAGAAAGGTCCTTGTTGTGAATGATATTTTTATTAAAAACATGGGTTTCACAATCTTATTACCGAACATAGTGTTTGACAAAAATTTGTGTAATTTTTGTGTGTAATGTAACTTACTTCAATAAGGATTTACAAAGAAGTGTTCATGACCAGATTCCTTCTTGGATAGAACAGGACCGAGCCTGGGCAGTAGCATCTTTGAAGGTATACATCACGTGATGGGTTGAATTTAACTTAAAAAGCTTTTGGTTTTAGCTAATAGTAATTTGGACTTGAATACTCAAATATCTATTTGTCAGATGGAAATATTTTGTTATTTTAAACTGTTCATTCTGTCTTCCTGAAACCATGGTTTAATATATACTCACTTGAGAAAAAACCCTGATTTCTTTTAAAATTTCATCTCATTTTTCTGAGCTTTTTCATGTGCACCTGTGACACACGGAAACAAGCTCAGAAACTCGCAGAGAGTTTATGAGGAGGTATGTTTATTCTCCGGCGGGTGCACGGAGGCTAGTGCCTCCCAAATGTGCACAACGGCATGGCTTTGCATCGTGCTTATAAGCAATAAAATTTAGATTACATAATACGCCTATACACATTACATCATCTATCCCCGCTTCGTATGGAAATTAGGTCTCCTCCCCCTTGCGCCTGCGCAGTGTGTTGTGGTGGTGGTCTTCTGGTGGTCAACCAGCCATCTTGTGTTGAAGTAAACACTCTTCCTCGGTCTTGCACTTTTTACCTTTTGATTCCACGCAGACTCCCTGGGGCTCTGGCCTATCTCCAGTCCAGGTAGAACAGGTGTTTCTCATTTTTCTTCCTTCTTGACACATTTGGTCCTCTATAGCTATTTTGTAGCACTTTTTTTCAATAATCAAACTCAATTAGTATTGTGATTGGAATTTGCTAGCCGCTTCGCTTCAATAATCAATTTCAATGAGTATTGTGATTGGAATTTGCAAAGCCTTGCCTCGCTAAACTAGTTAAGTAGCATTACAGTTAATTTTTTAAAGGCCCAAAGCTACATGTCCCAGCGTCCCAGAACTACATGTCCCCCTTCACCTGTACCCCATCTAACAATGAATTTCCGTGCATGTGAATGAACCTTTCATCTTACTGAGATTAAAAAATACTACGTCTACCTAAAGGACACTTACAAAATACTACGTTTTCAAGGGATAAAGGAATACACAGAGGAAAAATTGCAAAGAAATTTAAGTTTCAGGTTTCTCTTATGTAATGACTTTCACAAACCAATTCATTTTGTATTAAAAACCATAAAATATTAATTGGGAAATGAGTTTTCTATCTATCAGATTTCCATGCACCTCTAAAGGTATTTCAGGATTGTTACTTGCAGATTCCCATGCACATCTAAAGGTTTGTTTTTGCTCAGAGTAAGTAATTTCAAACTAAACCAGCAACAACTGCAATAATGTTGTGGCAAGCACAATTGAGGAGTTCAAACAAACAAACAGAAAGTGAGTAACTGAGTAAACCAGTGGCATATACTGAAGGAAAAAGGACTTGGTCATGATTAAAGGAAAGGACTACAATTGGGTAGAGCCCAGAGTTTAAAAACAAAGAACCTAGAAGTTTAAAAATAAAAATGTAAAGCAAATGCAGAGTGTAGTGGGTCTGGCTGAGCTGGTTTTCCACATAGCAGCAGTGTTTTTGTGCTGGGAGCTAAAAGGTGTTAATAACACACCTGTGTTGTGACTACTGCTGAGCAGGGCTCACACAGCACCAAGGTTCCTCCCAACATTCACCCCCCCCAGGGGGATGGGGTGGGCAAGATCTTGGGAGGGGACACAACCAGGACAGCTGACCCAAACTGACCAAAGGGATATTCCAGACTGTATGACGTCAGCTCAGCTATAAAGCTAGGGAAAAAGGGGGGAAGCAGTTCCGTTGTCCTCCAGAGCAACCGCTACGCGTCTTGGAGCCCTGCTTCCCAGGGAGTGACTGGTGGGAAGTAGAGAATAAAACTTTGTTTTCCTTTGCTTCCGCGTGCGTATTTAGCTTTGCTTCTATTATTATTAAACTGCTTTTTGTTTCTCATCTTATTTTCCTCCTCTTTCTTTTCGCTCTGCTGAGGAGAGAGAGGAAAAAAGGGGGGTGGGGTGGTGGGGTGGTGGTGATAGAGCAGCTTGGTGAGCACCTGGTGCTCAGCCAAGGTTAACCCTGCACAATGGGTGTGTTCCTGCACAACACCTAGAGCTCTGGAAGAAGCATCATCTTGTACAGACCTGAACGGTGCCTATAGGCTGATGATGACAGAAACAGGGCCTCCAGCAGCACTACTGGTTGGGTAGATAAGGCAAGAGAAGGAAAGTGTGAGCTGTAGGCGAAAGAAAAGTCAAAAGTCCTCTCCGTCCTAGGTCATATTAAAGGTTAAATTCATCACTTTATGGGCAATGTGAGGACTAAGGCAGTAGAACTGACACAGCAGACAGCCACAGTGATACTGGTCTATAGGATGTTGCTTGTTTGAAGCATGTTGAGGAAAAATGCATTTGTCACTTGTCACAAAGTCATGGATGAGAAGGACTACATAAGAAGGCCAGAGGAGGGATGCTAGCTAGCATTGACTCTCTTGGATTGTGCAGCTTCTGAGATATGAAAGCAAACATGGACCAAGGTGGCAGGGGCCCATCACGCTCATAGAAGGGTTGAATTCTCTTCCCCAGCCTGGGCTCTGGTTTCTAAACTGGCACAGAGTAAAGCTGCTGTCCTCAATTAAACTTTAAGGAAATCTGTGAAACGGAATGAAGGTCCTTTTCTTTTGCATCCAGAGGAGGGCAACAAAGCTGGTGAAAGGACTGGAAGGAATATCCTATGAAGAGCAGCTGAAGACCCTGGGTTGTCTAGTTTGGAGAGAAGGGGGCTAAGGGATGACCTCATTGCTCTCTACAGCTAGGTGATCGTTGTAGGTTCATTCCAACAATTGTATTGTATTGTCTTGTCTTGTCTTCTTTTCTCTTCTCTTCTGTTCCATTCCATTCCATTCCATTCCATTCTGTTCTATTCCATTCTGCTCCATTCTTCTTGTGCCACTTGCATGGGGTTTGACACACCGAACCTTAGCACCAGTTAGAGGTGCAACGGTGCATTTATGTGCACAGGTACTGCAAGAATTTTTATTAGACCTTGTTCCAACACCTATGCACGGAGAAGCAGTTGGATTCTTGACTGCACAGCCTTTCTTGCCTTGACATGCTATAAAGAAGGAGAAGACCAATAAAAACTACTCAAGTTTGTAAGGATTTAGTGGAAGAAGATTAATATTTGTTTGCAAATCCTGTATTGCAGACCATAACTCTTTCTCCTGACTGATATTCTCAGGTTCGTTGATGTATTTGCTACTGCCATTTAAAAGGCTATATTTAGACTTCCAAGTCATGCTCCAATCCAAATTTTTTTGCAATGGAATTCACGAGTGAAAAAGATTTAAAACCTTGCATTTTTATGGTCCGCCATATTTCTGTATTACACTCTCAGCATATCCAAGGGTAAACTGTCAAGGTCCAAATGCCCTGACATAGTACAGTAATAAATTAGTGGAACCATTGTAGTTGCTTCTCCCCGCAATGCCAATGAATATGATGAATGCGGTAAAGCTTCTCACTGACCTCTTACCATTCCCCAGAAAGATACATCATATGCAGATACTGATTTGTTAATTGTCATACAGTCAAAGGCAAGCAAATGATGTACAAAGTGGATCTACTGAAGACTATTGACATGCAAATGATATGTTCTTTCAAGTCTAAAGGGAACAAGAGAACATTCAACTCTTTGCAGCTCTAATGCAGAATAAGAGTTCATTACCTTTGAAAAGAAATTTTAAAAGGAATTTGGAAATGGGTTTCTAAAGGTGAAAGTAAAAATTTGCACTGCTAGCTATTGGAGAACTTTTCTGCTAGAATGACCTTCCAATTCAAATGATATTTTTGAAAAACATTTTAGCACCAGATCACTATGGAAGTGAGGATGGTAGGTGCAAAGGTCCCAGCAATTTACTGTCAGGAAGCGACATGGATAAAAGAGCCTTTGGCATCTCAACATGTTCTGCCTCCTCCTCAATTCCAGTCCAGAACGGAGGAGGACTCTAGCTCTCTTGTCCACTTTCTCTGCAAGTGGTAGCATCTTTTTTTGATCCTATCTGCCCACATGGGAAAAAACTCTTGTTCATTTAACTTATCTAATTTGAAATAAGCTGGACAGGAAGCAAGAAGTGTCTATTTTGTGCTTTTTGGGAGACATGTTCTTGAAATTCCTTACTGTTTTGTGACCAGCTTCTGTTCTCAGCATAATCAGAAATGCCCCTGTATTCTACTTCCTGTATTTCCACATAGCCAAATGAAGTTTTTAAGCAGGAACTGATGATTCCATATATTCACGTTTAAACTCCTCCAAGGGAATGACTAAAGCAAGAGTATCAGCACTTACTGAAAAAGTGAAAAATCAGTGCCCTCTAAAGGCATCTCAGATCAGACACTAAAAATTGAAGCAACAGAAATCACTAGTCTCTTGAGAGCCTTACTGTCAATATTTCAACTCAGAAATATTTTTAGTGTTCATGTGGAAAGGGATGTTCTAGTTGATATAATGCACTCAGTTTTTCATAAAGCTTTTGATAAGGTTGAAAGATTAGGAAGGGAACTAAGCTGTCATGGCATAAGAAGGTTGTCCCAAGGATTAAGAATTCCTTAAAGACAAGAAAGACAGTAGGAATAAATGGTCAGTTTTCACAATGGAGGATTATCTGTGGATCCCCAGAGAGACCTGTACTCAGAGTTGAGCTGCTCAACATCTTCTCAAATGGTCCAGAAAAAGAGGTGATGAATGAGATGACAGTATTCACTAAAACAAAATGTTGAGGTAATAAAATGGCTTGCAGTAGTCGTATCTCAAACCGCCTGAGAAGAGTGCAAAAATTTCTCAAAATCCCAACTGGTTGGATGATTAAAAGGAACAATGGTTCAATGCCTAAATACAAAGGGGAAAATAACTTTGCCTAGAACAGCTTGATCTGTCAGTACATAGTGGCAGGTTCTCGTCTAGCTATTTAAACTCAGGAAATACAATTTGAGCTCCCGATATAGACAGTTTCATAAATACGTAGGCTCAGTGCTTGACAGTATTACAAAGATAGGAGTCCATTAAGAATCTATAGGAAACAGAGAGATAACACGCTGCTGTGTAAAACCTCAGAGTAAACACTTCTTACGTATTTTTTCTGGTCATTCTTGGATTCAGTAGAAGTAAACACAGTTCTGAGAAAAACAAGAGGAAGAATCAAAGGAACTAGGAATCCTCAAGGCAATGTTGATAGGGCTTAAAATAAACAGACGCCAATATTTACAAGATGCATAATTAAAGCATGAAGCTTGTAGCCAGAGGATAGAGAATGGAGGTTTGTAAGAATAGTCAGTGTGAAATAATGACAACACAGGTTCACAGAGCAGTGTTCCATCAAAGATAATTGCATGTTAGCCCCTAGGTCAGGATATCCTGCGGTTGCTGACTGTCTGAGATTGTATCAGGGGAGGATCACTATTTTCAACATTTCTTACACAGAACAGGGTCAGCACTTCTCAGCAGGGTATGCGAAATTAAATTTTTGCCTCTACCCAAAATGAGGTGGAAGAGCTGGCAATAGGAGTGTGCAAGAGAACCACAGTCTCAGTCCTGCCTCCCCTAGAGGTTTACCAGGCTTGGAGGGGCGGTCACACACAGCCCTCCAGAGTGGTGGGTTTATTGCATTTGCTGTATTTTGCTGGCCTATGAAATGTCCTGCTTGGTATTGAGCCACATCTTGGACTAAATGGACTTTTGATCTGGCTTGATCTGACCTTCCTTATACCTACTGCTGTCGGCAATGGCATAAGAACTTTATCAGCGTATTCGTGCCTCCTGCTCTCAAGTGATGGGCTTCTGAATTGTATCCTCAGCTCTGTCACTGCTGGATGGAGTGACTGAGATATGTCTCTTTATGTAAGAGTCTTCAGGTGCTCACCCTTAAGGATAACTTTTCCCACTTTTGACTCCTGGCTCACAAATAATTTCAGTATTAATGAAGCTGAGCTATGTGTGGGAAGCTTCCAGGCCTCCTCAGGAAGCTAGTAGAGACTAGATAAAAATCAGTAAAGCTCAAGCTTGTCTGGGAAATTGCAAGGTATGATGTATTGGGTCCTGGAGTAAAGCATCTGTGGATGTGAGTGCTGCAGATTTCTTGTTGCAAAGGCATTTCGAGGGCCCAGTGATAAATTTAACGTTTGATAACTCAAGAGCTAGCAGATACTGAAACTAATGCAGTACCTCATTTAAAAGGCAGACTTCTGTCTCTAACTACGTGTGGTAATCTGCTTTAATCTTATAACTCAGGTATTATATACAGCTTATTCTCAATAATAATGTCTCTTCTACTTCAGGCCCAAGCTGATTTAAATGGTCATTTTTGCCAGCTGTCCTTGAATCCTCTGCACAATCCTGAACTAATACAATGGGGAAGATGAAAGAGCTTTTTTGTCTGTTGAAAGAACATGAACTATATCTAAGATTTTCAATGATGAGCTATCAGGGTTGAACTGACCCAGGGAAATTCATTTGGCTGAATAACTATGACTTCCACGTCAAACATTTCTCTGCTACTTACGAGCAAATATTAAACAAAGTAATCCCTTTGAAATAGGCTTTAAAAAGCTTCCATTAGTCATTAAACCCTTTCAATGCCTTATTAATTCTAGCAGTATAATCTGGTTGTGATTAACCAGCTTGTTAAGCGTCCGCTGTCAAACACTGATAAAGAGGGGGAATTTGCTTTACAGATAACAGGCGTGTAATTCTGTGTCTCATCCCAGCTGATAAAGTGCGAGAAATCACCTTCAGCCCCCCAGAAATCACCCGAGCACGGTTAGCACAAAGTAACCTGACGACATGTTCACATCTGTAAGGTAGACATTAACATGTCTCAGAAACCTTTGACAATTTACCACCATTTTGAGAACGTTCAGACTGAATCTCAAGATTTGTGGGAAGGAAATTGAAGAAGTTTAATTGATTGATCTAACACACTGCAGACCTACACGGGAGACACCCTTGGAGAAGTTTTAAGAATGCTTGGCAGTGACTCAGTTTCATGTATGAATTCCCAGATGGAGCTAGACTGTAAGCACAAATTTAAATAGACACATATTTTTACTTAGAATATTGAAAAATTATTTTTAGTGAGATGACTGCAGATTTTACTATAGTCACAAGGGAGGCTGATACTTTTTTAAAGCATTTCAATATCTGAAGCTGTAACTAGCTGCTGAGCATAAGCACATGGGAAGTTCTGAAAATGATGCAGGATTTCAGCATCTTTCAGAAATCCAATACAAAGTCTGAGGTTCATGGAAATTAAAATAAAATGAGTGAAAAAAAAAGGGACTTGATTCCCTTAGAGGATTTCCACTGCAGAATGGAGTTCTGTGCAGAAGATCAGACAGCTCTTTCATAGCTGATGTCATTCTTCGCTTCAGCTATACTTCACAGGTGACTGATAAATCTCTGTGGATGTTTTCCCTTTGAAAATTTTATACTGCTGATGCACTTTCATTTAAATATGGCAGCATGTTGGAACTTTATTATCAATCTGAGTGAAATCCTTAATTAAAAAGTCAGATGGCTGCCTGCCTGGTTGCAAAACCAGAGGAGCCAACACTAATTTATGTACACTGTAAAACAAGCATAATTATGCTGCCAGTAGACTTTCAGATGGGTAGCAGTGAGAGCACAAAAACAAGGGTCAAAGCGTAGCTGCAGCTCACATCTTTCTAACCAAATATTCACCAGTCTCCTCTTTTATACACATATTTTTCTGTGAAGTTTCTGAGGCAAAAGATGCTTACAGTTTAGAGCTGTGGAGCTTGTAACTGCTTCTTGTGTTGGGTTTGTGCCTGGCGTGGTTTTGGTAGCGGGGGAGGGGGCTACTGGCATGGCTCCTGTAAGAAGCTCCCAGTGACAGGACCAGAGGCAATGGGCACAAACCGAAATGCAGGAGGTTCCCTCTGAACATCAAGAAGTGCTTTTTACTGTGAGAGTGACCAAGCACTGCCACAGGCTGCCCAGCGAGGCTGTGGAGTCTCCAACTCCTGGATATGTTCAAAAGGTGGCTGGACATTGCCCTGGGCAATCAGCTCAAGGTGGCCCTGCTTGAGCAGGGAAGCTGGACCAGATGATCTCCAGAGGTCCCTTCCAACCTCAATCATTTTGTGATTCTGTGATTTTGGGGGGAGTGAAGTTACAGTTACAAACACAGTCTATCTTTGACAGCTAACACCTGGTCTTTAGCAACTGTTCAGAAGCAGATTAACGCTCAGGCTACCCTAGGGGTTCCCTTCACTATTCATTAACCAGTCAGAAGTGTATTTGCTACTCACCAGCTTGCCCTTGTGGGAATTACTGTTGGAAACATGTGGTGGGAATGCACATCTCGCGCGTCCAATACTGCTACCCATACTGGGTATATTCAGATATCCACATCGAGCATATAAGATTAAGACAAAAAGGCAGTTTTAAATCAAGATTTGCTATTTGAGTGCATTTGTTCTGCAATAGAGCTGTAATTTTCAGTGCAGTATAGCTTTACACTGTAACAGTGCAAAGATGCTCTTCTGCTTTTTGGTTTTTTATTGACCCAGCTGAATGAATGTAGCTCTGGGGAGGAACCAGACTCCTTCAGTCTTCTGCATGAACAACAAAACCCTCGTTCTGACTGCGCAAATCCGTAACTTACATCCCATCACCCACTTTTAGAGCAAGGGTAAGATTTTGTGGCAAATCCAAGGGCCTTCCCGAACCATCGTACATCCTCTTTCTTCTCAGTACTGCTAAAATTTGACAATAGCCCCATCCATCTCCTGTGCACTGGATGATGAATAGATCCATCCACTGGACGCTTCTTCAATTTGTCTGGTCACCTAGTTGGAGGTGAAATCCTGCAATATGCACACACACAGAGCGCTCTCTGAAATGTTAATCTACTTAACCCAATTACATAGTAAGAGATAAAGCTGTACATACAGCTGCTGAGTCTGCAGTGGCAGAATGAGGCAAGTGGTAAATCAAAAAGCAGCACATTCTTTTCTGCTGTAGGTAGGAGCAAGCTGCTGCAGATGCACGATGGCTTTGATCATCTGTCATGTCCTTAACTGGGGCAGACAAAGTTGGTGCTGTTCTTGCTGCCTTGCCCTTCCTTTTTCTTGTGGGGGCTTTGACTATCTTTTATTCCTTTTTATCTTCTCTGCATTTTCACTTACAGGGGATATTTAATCTATGTTGGCTCTATGTTCTTTGTCCTCTTTCTTGTGTCTTCTTTTCTCAAAGTTGCACTGCCTGTGTGTTCACGCTCACGCGGGCCACTGGTATCATCTTGTGCTCATACATTTCATTCCTCTGTGATCAACCTCTGTTTGTTTTCTTCATGGCCCATAGACACATTGAGAATTTTATTGAAGCTGTTTCTCAGAATATATTCAATTTTCAGACTGGATCCCAAGATTGTGGTACCAAAAGAAACAACTCTTTCTTCAGTAGCTCCTAATATATTTGGGTACTTGCTGTTAATTCTCCTATGAGATGTAACTGTAGGTCCATACAGCTTTTTGTTGTTTTGTTTTTTTCCCAAACCAGAGCATTATCTATCCACTAAAAAACAGGTGAAAAAGAGAACTGAGTTGCAAAAGAGAAAGATCCAACTATATTTTCTTTTGGTTTGACAGAAGAGGTCAAATTTTCTAGTTCTCTGCTTGTGAAAAAATGAAATAATCTTATATGACCAGGCTGTATGGATGCCTCTTTCCTTGAAACTCTTGACAGGTTCATCCAGACTGGCTGAAGGTCTGAAAGGTGAATTGTCCCTACAAGAGTTTCAGAAATAAGCAATGAAGAAAAACAGGAAGGCTTTCAATATGTTCACCTTTTGGAAACATCAAAAATGTCCACAGCACTCAATAGAACTACAGCAAACAAATTTCTGGATCGGCTGCCAAAATTTACTGATTTTTACCTTCAAAAAGGTCATGGAGTCTTTCCTCTTTACCCATCCTGAAGTCAGCAAAACTTGTATTTCCACATACACAAACGGAAGCAGATTAGAAAGGCATCAAAACATAAATTGCCCATCTGACTGCTAAAAATGACATTATCTGTTGCCTGTTTTCCTACCAGAGGTACATAGTTACATAGAACAGCACCAACTTTTAGGCCTGCAGGGTGGGTCTCTGCTCCAGCGGGGTCTCTCCAGGGCTCAGGGGATCCCTGCTCGGGCCTGCAGCACCTCCTGCTCCGCTTCTCCTCCTCCTCCTCCAGTCCTGGGCTCCCTCTGATGCTGCTCCTTCCTTGGTCCCTCCTCTGCCCTTTCTGGAACCTGTTTCCCCAAACCCAGTGTCCCCAGCTTGGCTGAGGGGCTCAGTCCTGTGGTGGGGCCGTGTGAGCCGGCTGGGACCGGCTGGAACCGGCTGTGTCCAGCAGCCGCAGCCGCTCCTCACAGAGGCCGCTCTGCAGCCCCTGGGCAGGACACCTTGAACATTCTCAGATGTAGATGTTTTGATCCATACTCATCCTCAGGGGCATATAACTATTTGGTGACATTAAGAGGTAAAATATAATACTGTATTTTTCATAGTTATCCCACATGATTATAAATTTATAGTGAATAGGGGTATATTGCAAATTAAATTGATGTTTTTATACTACATTTACCAGAGGAGAACTGATTAAATAGATTTCACAACTGAGAGGCTTCCATCATGGAATAGTTTATTCTGCAATTGGAAAAATCAAGCCAGTGCACAAGAAAAATCCAAAATGATACTACAGGGGATCAGATGATGCCCAAATTCCACTTTGGTTTATGTCTTTGTGATACAGAAATTTTCTTTTCAGCTCCCAGTATTGCAGCATAAGTATGAAATATTTTCTTTTAATCCTATAACCACTTCAAATTGCAACCAAAGAAAATACATCCATTCAACCCATCAGCCTAAATTAATGGATATATTCTCCTTCTCTTCAGTACACTTTAAGAAAGACTATTTATCTTTATCTTACATTAAACATCTGTGGAGAATCCTAAAGCACTTCAGAAAGGCTAAAACCCCCAGAATTTAATAGCAATGTTTTGTTTCTTACTGCTGAGCTTTGTGCATGATGGTTTGCACAAGTAGCTATACAGCACTTTCAAAGAAGGTATCATGAACTTGGCTATGTGCCGAGGGATATCACAGGCACTATCTGAACCTAGACTGCTACATAAATAACATCTTTTAAGCGGAATTTCAGTGTCTCAGTTATAAATGCAGCTTATTAATTTTCTACCTTAATGATGAAAACAAGATCTAACCACAAAATATTCTTTGATTCTTCCTAAGTTGAATTTGCTTGCTTTATCTGATTTGGTTAGAAGTGAATGCTGGTTTGTATCAGAAGCATTTTCTTCCTGCAGGACCAAATGAAGTCTTCCTTTACAGAAAACTAGTTTCAAATCCATTAGCAAGGTAATGCAGGTCACTGAATTTGGGGTTTTTTTTTGGCTAGAGTTTCTATTTGAGTTTTTCTTTTTGAAGTAATTATGGCCTTAGAATTGGTAAAAAAACAAAGGTATCATTTCTTACTATAGTATTCAATACTCATTGCCCAAAAAAGGTGAAAAGAGACATTCAAGCACATAGCTATCCTGAAATCAACCATTCTGTAGACAACAATAGGCTTGATTACCTATGCTTTTATGCCATATGGCCTTACATATGATCATCCCTCTGCAAAATTTCACTGTTCTCAATATCCACCTCCTGCTTCCACAGTAACTCAAGGTCAAACCATATTTCCTAAACAGTTTCCACACTCTCCTCAGCTTTCTCCCAGGTTCCTAGAGCCCTACCATCATGACTCCTACTTCTTTAACTACCACCGAGGCAACAATGATAATGTGCACAAGGAGAGTTCAGTTACCAACATGTTGATCAGCTGAGTGGCCACTGTCAGAACATCTAATGGCTGAGTTCTCTCTTTCCAACAGTGGTTGCACAAAGAGAATCCCTTTTTCCTACTCAGTGACACTCTTCTTCACTACATTTAGAGGAGCTGAGTATTTGTGTGACCTTTCTCTTCCATCAAATAGGGTGAAAATAGCAGAAATGGCATTAAAAAGCAGAGTGGAGATAAGAACAGTATGAGCCTTGTTTTCTCAGGCAACCAAGAAAAAAGAAAAAGGAACACAAAATAAATTTGGTCTTGCCAAATTGCAATAATTTGAGTGCAACTCAGTATACATTTGTTCTTTGATGCTGCCTGTTTCACTCATGGGGCAATTCAGAAGCTGAGGGAAAAAGATATGATAATGGAGACTCTGGTTGCTATAAATGGGCTGGAGGGTAGAGAAGGAGCAGCTCATCCCACGATAGCTGCTCAACCTTATTTCATCCAACAGCTAGAAGTTATTTTTAGGGGATCCTGAAAAAGATGGAACAGTTTACAGTAGCTGCATGAGGAACAAGAACGGTCTGGCTGATCTCTCCCAGCTTCCCCATGGTGCCACATCTGAGGTATGGTGTTCAGCATTTTTCTCTCCCAAAATCTCAAAGGAGTGGCATTGTTATACCAGCTCCAGAATCCAGGAGCTCCTGGAAAATTCATGGATGTATGGTAGGTTACAGCAATGTCTCTCACTCCCAGAATGCATTGTTTTCTTTTACTGTTGTCCTTTATGAAAAAGAAAACACTGAAGGAATACATGGAGATTTTTGCTATCTTCGGGTTAGTGACAATAATCATAAATCTTGTCACAAGTGCTTTCTTCCTTCTTTCTCCCTTTTTCTACAGTAATATGTCATCTTTCAAGCTAGACAGTAAATTCTTTGAAGAAATAACAATGTCTGGCTTCTATGACTCCCATTCTGCTTTAAGATTTACTAGGTAAACAATCTAGAAAAAAAGGATTTATATAGCAATATGCTAACAATACCACAAAAACCACAAGTATAACAAAGTTATTGATAAGAAATGTAAAAACATTTCCAGTTTCAGCTATATTATACTTATTTTACATGTAGGGTTATGAAAACAGCTCAAGCATGCACGCCAGATATAGAGGAACTATATTAGAATGTTTCAAATCAAGGGAGGAACATCTTCATTATTTTCAAAATCAACATCACTCTTCTTAGTCTCTGTAATCTTCTCTGGTTGCAGCCTAATAGGCCCCTGTCCAATTCGTTCCTTTTCTTGGATTATCTTTGTCACATCAGGGAATGAATATTTACTAGGATCCACTTCTAATTTCTCAACTTGTCTGCTCCTGAAACAAGAGGGAGACAGATGGGAAAAAACATAATTTCAATGTCAAATGTAACAGAACTATTTTAGGTGCTTGTTCATAAACCTGTTGACTTCAGCGTGAGAGTTGTTACCAAGTCCAATTAAACCAGGATTAAGAGTTCTTGTAACTTGAACATCAAGTTTTATCAAAAACCTGAGTGTAAACACTGAAAAGTACTACAAAATCTGTAAGATCCGTACATTTTGTGCATCTGTAAGATTTTTTACAAAAAGATCCTTAACCTACAAACATAAAACGTAAATTTTTTGACATCTGTGATTTGCTTTATCTCAGAACATAGTGATTGCTGGTATCTCATTACAAATAGCTGGCTTTTGTTGTAAGACAGGGTTTTTTTAATCTACATGTGCTTTTGTTCTTTTTTCTTTCTGTTCATTTTTAACACAGTTCCTTCACGCTAGCTGCCTATTAATTTCTGTGTGACAGATTCATCTTTGGTAAGCAGAAGTACTTTCATTTAGAGAGAAAATGCAATTGGATGAATTTATTGGCTTTTATCAGCTAATTCTTATGTTTTGGCAGTATGAATCCTCACCATGTTAGTATTATGAAAAAAAATTAAATGGAAGAAGAAGGGTCAGAGTTATGACAGCATTTCCAGATTCTATTGCTATTAAGGATATTCTTTCAGATCACACTTAGAAATATGTAGAGGCCACTCATTAAGGCAGCCTACGCATGTCACTTGATGATCAAAGACTTGAAATATTCTTATACTTTGTCTTGCAGCATTTAAAGCCACTGTTCTTTTCTAATAGAGCAGCTCAATTAAATTAAATGGAATAAAAATCTAGCCTCTTTTCAAGTAATCTGTAACTGTTTACATGAAAAATGGCAGAACGGAAATTTAATTGGAGAAGGATGTTCTAATTTCTACAAATCACAACATGATTTGTACATCTTCATACTGATTTTAATTTTATACCGAGTGCTACTTTGGGTCAAAGTTCCAAGCACTGCATTACAGAAGAGAGCGTGTCACTCTTCAAATATGTGAGAAAAATACATGTTTACCCAGGAGATCAGAAAGGCTCATTAAGAACTAGAACAAACAAAAAAAGTGGCAAAATCACTGGATGAAAGAATGCGTTTCTTTGATGACAAGGTAGGTAATGAAAACATGTAAATAAAGTATATTACAAGGTTTTTAGCTGAAAATACACCATCTTTAGTTGTTAAAACAAAGAGAGAATTTTGCCAAGCGCCTTCCAAATTCTGGCGGCGCTTCTCCATCAAGGCCCTGTGAGATCTGAGCGGACACCGCAGCCCACATCTGTGAGCAGGACCTCTGTCTCAGTGGAGAAGAGAAGCAGAGAGGTCCACAGGAGGTTTTCTCCCCTCCTCCTAAGCTATGTTGAGGAAAGCATGACTAACAGAAGATGCAGTCATCAGCCTAGCAACCTCTTTCAGCCTTATGCCATTAGATTTTTCTTGTTCTGTAGGAAGTGATTATTTTGCTGAGTGGAAAATGACCAGAGAAGCACCCTGCCTTAATGCCTTGGTAACTTTTTCCAAAGAGTGTCACAGATAAAAAATACTCAGAGGAGAATTTTATGGGTAGTGAAGACAGATGCAAGAAAGCTCTTATTCCTTTACCATCCTTCAATATGTGAGGCTAGCTATTTTCTTATACTACACAGTTTGATGAAATAAAAGTGGATTCACTTCGTGGCAACATTCTAGAAAACGTTCATCCTTGAAAGGCAAGAGACATTTTTGTTTTCTATGTAATTTATGAAATGTGCTGTCACTTGAAATCCCTTTATCAGTGGCTGCTGGGGAGATCCCAAAAAGCGCACAACCTGTCCAGAATCGTAATCTAATCACTAATTGCTAATCTGAAGCACCTCAGAAAAAGATAGAAAAGTATGAAGATGAATTAGCCTCACTCCGTGCTTCCATCACGTTAGAAAATATTTTCCTTGAAGTATTTTAATTAGTGGTATTTTACATTTCTTCAACAGGACTAAACTTGTACAAATTGCGAGGCATGAAAACAGTAAACTCTATGGAATTTGAATAGCTTATTGCTTAGATGCAGAATAAACTTCAATATACCAGAAATGAATTAACGGTGAACATTGTAAGTAACAATCCACATTCACAAGCTATGAATATGATTATATGCCTCAGTCATTCTCAGAATTTAATCAGCACATGTTATCTAGAAGCATCTATTAGCAACAGCCAATAGGAAAGACTGAGAATCAAGCACAGGTGACTTTTTTCCAAAAAAAGAAGTGGATTTTTATGTACTTATATGCACATGATCAAATATTCTATACTTCTTTAGTAAAGCCTCATAGTGCTATCTCAACTACCACGATACAAGTATTTGGCTGATGACAAGACTCAGTTACGCCGAGTAACTTGCTGCTGCTACAACACACGCATCTGAGAATCTGCTCCTCTTGTCATATCATCTGTGCAAAAAGAGGCTGGATATTGATGATGGCAAGACAAACCACCTGAAAATTTTCGGAAGGAAGAATGAGTTTTAGGTCATCTAAACATTTTTTCCATTTATTTCTACCTAGCAGAATAAAAATAAACTTGTTGCTGAAGTTCTTCCATGAGCAATGGTAAGACAACAGTGATGAAAACAGTAACATTTCCTGCAGGACCAGCTACAGCACATGGCTGGAAATCTCGGTGTTTGCAAATGATTTTGATCTCAAGTTTAAAACCAAAAAGAGGTTCACAGGCTTTGGCACTGCTACCTGCTGCTGAGCCTTCTCTGCTCAAGGGAAACTTATGGTATAAAGGTTAGAGCACCATACAAAAATAAAAAATACTGGATTAAATCCTGTATTTTTTTCTGACATTTTCCCCTTAGAATGATTATTTCTATCTCCATGTAGTTCAACAATGCTTTCAAAAACAAAGTTAAAAGATTCCACAATAATGAAAGTCAATCCTTCCATTTTGCATAAACATAGCAGCCTGCTGAACAATCTGGTGTGTGACAGAGCACATAGCTGATCATTTAATATTCTTTGATAATTTACACTTTTGTTCACACAGTTCTTAATCTGCGTATTTGATATTTTAACGATGACAATTACATTCCTCTGTTTCAACTTCTGAATTTCAATACAATTTTGATTGCCAGAGGTTTCTCGTATGTTTGATCCAGAATATATGGTTTTAGACATCCAGTTGAAAGCTTATTTTCTGGCATCAAGATTTCCAAAGATACTTACAAGTCCCAACCAACACCTTTGGAGAGACACTTTCTCCAGTTTCTAACATAGTGAACGAAACAGCACAAAAGTCATTACTTTTGTACTAATAAATCATTTTCTTGAAGAAGAAAATAAAGTAATTCCAGTATATGGAATTAGATTGTGTTTGAGGGCTTTGACAAAAACAAATCTGTATTTCTTTATGTTAAAAATTGATGATGAATGTGTCACATTTGCCATACTCTGGTCTCAACTTTTGAAAATGTAGGCTTAGAAAAATCTACTAGGTAATCTGAGCAAATAATCACAGTTTTATAAATACTTGGAATATTAATACCTCTTTCAATGCATAAGAGGCCTTTCAAATCTGCCTACATAGGCACAATCTGAAATGAAACTATAACTGGAGCCTTTGGAATCATTGGGACGATATGAAGGGCTGGTAGAATCAAATTCACTTTTCAAGGACTAAACTACAATCAAGAAGAACTAACAAATCCCTAGTAAAAAGTTCTGACAAATAGAAGGCTGACGATGTCTAGGTCATTCTGTTCTAAAAGATAAATACACCTCGCAAATAGGATTCATCAGACTGAGAATGTATATAATGCTTGTATCCAAGTTTCTAAAAGTTAGACAGAAAATCAGTCACTGTGACATTTTCAACTTCACTATTTCATCCTTTACTTCTTTTGCACAATCACTTCAAGATACTAAATTTCAAACTGATCTTGTCTGTTAGCAAGAAATACTCTCCATCATCTGCAATATGCAAACTAACCCTGAATTTCCATATCTGGCTATAATATCATCTTAACTGAATTCCTTGATTAACCCAGAATAATAAAAAGCATTGTTAATTTGTCCGTCAAAGCTGAATCCCTAATGTTTAGCCATTAGGGAAGCTTACACTGAAAACACACTTTATTCTAATAAGGTGTTAAGACTCTGTTTACAAAGTTATGGAATGTTACAAAGAGACTTTCATGTAGGTCTCTGCTGCTAAACTTTTGTCCTTGTCACATATGGACAACTGGAGATAACTTCAGATTGTAGTGATCAAGAGTTAACTGAACAGTATTCTGGAGGATGCTTTTCTCCAGAAGGGCACGTTTCTGAAGTCTTCTTGCCCTTATTACAGTTATGGATTACCAAATGCCTGTGTGTGCAAATTAATTTTCAAATCACTTCTAAGGCACCCCACCTTTTGTTCTCCTCATTAGTCAAATGATGGAGATGTATGCCCTGTGTTTGATTAGCTCCAGGCCTCCATAGGAATACAAATGAATCTATATTTTAAGATTAGCTTGAGTAAAAAGCCTTTTTAATGTGTTGCTTAGTCCTACCTGACTCCACTTTTTGGTTAAGAAGTCAACTGAATTACAGTTCCTATGATTCCTACTTCTGCAGACAATGTAACTTGCACTGTAAAAATTCTCAATGTCTTCACAACAGTTAACAAACTATGTAGCCTGAAAATAATATTTCTGCAAATCCATCCAACTCTCAAGACTTATGATCTATTCCCAGTATTTACAGAAGACAAACATTACATCTCAAGAGAATTGATAACTGATTTGCTATTTATGATCTTCCTACACATCTATTCACCTTCTGTGCAGGCCACACTTTGGATGCACTTTGCTTTCTTCAAGTTAAAATACTTGTGTTTGGTTTAGAGGCAGAAGTGAATTTGGCTTTTGAAAGATCACACAAATCCTCTGGCAGTTCTTTCAGGTTAGTTTGCCTACAGCTCCATTTCAATTTCTGACCTCGTCTTACAACCCGTTCCCAGTCTTGAGGAGATTACTCATTTTGTTCTATGTCTTTCTCTCCTTTCCAACTTGTCACATTTCTACTCCTCTGTGTGTAAACTGTACAAATATAAGACTGGGAGAGATTTTCAGCCATTAATTCTGTGGAAAGGGAGCATTCCCACATGTCACAAGGATTCTTCCAAAGATCCAAATTTGCACTCCTCACTCCCAAAGAAAGATTCTTACCCTCTCATCTACAAATTTTTCCCACAACTTTGTTCTTTGCATCTTCTGCACCAAAACGAACCAGCCTAAATCAGGGTCATCCAGGAAATCAGAGCTTTGCAGTATGTCTCATCTTCAGCAACACTGTTACATTTCAAGTGAGACAACTGTAGAGAGTTTTCAAAATAATCAGACTATTATTCTTTGCTTTTTAATAAATAAAAAAAAGCTCAACTAAAAATGAAAACTTCTCCAAGAAAGTAAATTAATGTTTGTTCATCACCGTGAAACTTTACACCATAGAAGTTCTGTTAATGAGTCTTATGATGACACATTTGCTATAAAAAGGTTGGAATTAAAAACCAATACAGGGATTAAAAACATCCACGTTTTCTTAGCCTCAAGTTCAACATAACATAGAAGCAATTTCATGTATTTAATGCCTCTCCTAATCAGTGAAATTTGGCTGAAACTGGATCACCTGCTCAAAGGCCTTTAGCGGGGTACCAGCAGAGGGTGGTGGACGTTCCAGCAGTATCTATTTTTCTTTTCCCTTTATACACCCAGATGAAAACCAAAACAAACAAAACCTTCCTAGAAAACACCAGCCTCCCCAAATCCACATATTACATACTGCCACTAAGAACCGATTCCCGTGTGAACGTAAGTCACACTTCTGTAGCACCTGCTGGCTTCATCAACCAGTGCAAACTTCCTGAGCCAAAAGACTTGGAGCAGTCACATTTGACTGCTTGAACTGCTCCAATAGAAATCACCTCTGCCTTACATTCCTTATTTCATTATAAAGGATGTGTAGAGACCCAAACTTGCTGATCTGTTTTTAATTCTGCTTTGTGAAGTACCCTAGAAATTGCTGATCCATTCCTTTGCCTCTTCAAATTAATCCATTTCTGGCTCTATTTCTCAACCTCTCTATAAGGATCTACAGTAAAAAACCAAAACAAACCAACCAAAAACCAAACCAAAAACCCAAAGGAAAAGGTCTCTCTCATGTATTCCTATATATCTTTCTTTACTGGAGGAATACGAATCTGCATATATTTACATTTAGAGACATCTTGAGTTTTATTTCTTTTTTTCTTTTCCAACATGTTAAAGAATAGCCTAAAGCTGAGGGTGTAAGACAAGGATGATTGACTTCATGTAACCGTTACTCTTAAAATTTCCAGTATGACTTCAGAAATGTCAGTTCCTGCGTACATCTGAATTTCATCTATGCAGCTGTGGTGAACTCAACTTCTGTACCTCACAGACGAATTGTGAGGCCACTTACAGCAAAGAATGGCAAACTCAGCTACTACATTAAGAGAGGCTTTATAAGTAAATAAATCAATCTGTCAAATTCCTCCCATAGAAACTTGTCTCTCTGAAGGTCTGAAATACAGTTTTGTATAGTCCCAGAAGAAATCTCTCTTACGTGGCAGAAGTAATGACAGCATCATGTAATCTAGCTAGCAAGAGTTAAAGAGATTCAAAGCATTACTTTATATTTTAGCACATTATATGTCTGACAGCATTTAGCTAAGACATCTGTAGCTGTCAAGTGTAATCACTGTAATGAATATTCTTCTGTAATCTTAAAGACAACTATTCAGCAAATTTTTAACATCTGGCTAGTCAGCGACTTCTCAACTAAAGAGGTCAAAACTTAGTATTCTTAGTAAGAACTGTAATTCAAAAGACTTTTATTTCCTACTTCTACTTTTGTGATATAAATTCCTGTAATATCTTAACAGTAAAATCTGTATTTTTCCTTCAAAATCTGCAGTAAGCATATTCATAATTAATTAAAACTGCATGGAAATCAAACATTGAAATCTTGGGGTTTGGCTATGCCATGGAGCACCTTTAGCTGATTGGCTAGCAGGAAAGGGGACCGTTACACATTACTGTTTCCATTGCTTCCATGTTCCCATTATTAGTTCTATTTAAACATTTATTGTGTAGCCAAAACTTAGGCATGCAGAGGGTCCTAAGGAAATCCATATTACTAATCCATGGGTTGCCAACTCTTGTGCTCTTTGGCAGGATCCATTTGGGAGAGAGCAAATGACAGTTACCTAATGAAGGAAGATCTAGTTTTCTCCTGGAAAAAAGATAAGCCTTTTTAAAAACTGATTTCTTTTAATCAGTCTAAAGCTTTAGATGTACTTCTGTGGGAAAGAACCATTCCTTTTGCAAAGCAGAATCACAGAACATAACCATAGAATAATTTGGGTTGGAAGGGACCTTGAAAGGTCATCCAGTCCAACTCCCCTCCAGTGCCAAGGGCTATCTTCAACTAGATCATGTTGCTCAGAGCCCTGTCCAACTTGCTTGAATGTTTCCATGGATGGGGCACCTATCACCTCTCTGGGCAAGCTGTTCCAGTGTTTCATCACCCTCAGCATAAAAAAATTATTTCTTATATCTAGTCTAAACCTACCCATTTTTAGTTCTTTTAGTTTAAAACCATTACCCCTTGTCCTATCGCTACAGGCCCTATTAAAAAGACTGTCCCCATCTGTCTTATAAGCTCCCTTTAGGTACTGAAAGGTTGCAATAAGGTCTCCCTGGAGCCTTCTCTTCTCCAGGCTGAGCAACCCCATCTCTCTCAGCCTTTCCTCATAGGAGAGTTGTTCCAGCTCTCTGATCATTTTTGTCCTCTGGATCCACTCCAACAGGTCCATGTCTTTCCTGTTATGAGGACTCCAGAGCTGGACACTGTACTCCAGGCAGAGTCTCACCAGCATGGAGTAGAGGGGCAGAATAACCTCCCTCAAACTTCTGGCCACATTTCTTTTGATGCAATCCAGGATATGGTTGGCCTTCTGGGCTGCAAGAATGCAATGCCAGCTCATGTATAGCTTTTCATCCACTGGTAACCATAAGCCCTTCTCTGCAGGGCTTCTCTCAATCCCTTCATCCTGTATTGATTCTGGAGATTGTCACTTGTCCACTCAACAAATTCTTGCAATCACCCTATCATCTTCTTATCATGTAGGCCATTCAAGAAAAGAAGTCGTGACTGCTCTTTATTTAAAATATGAAATAAAAAGCAGAATTAATGACATCTGACTCTTGCAGAGTCATTTTGCCGATGTTGTAAATATTGATTGAGACCAAGAATACCCATGACCCATTATGCTATTGGAGCAGATCATTTTATAAACAGCATCAGGCAGGCTATTAGTGTAAAGCTTTTAGAAATAGTATGCAATTCAATATTTTCATACTTTCAGCAATAACAGAGTAAGAAGCATATATTCTGGCATGTGAATAACACACGGACCAAAAAAAAAATACCCTTGTGGAAAAAGAAAAGGAATTACCTTCTTGCATTTTTTTGCGGTGTATTGCAGTCAGAATGTTTAACCGATGTTGACACTTTTTGCTTAGCCAGGATTATTTCTTTAGCCTAAAATAGAAAGAAGAATAACTCTCCTAAAAGTTGATATTTATGCTCACAAGCATTTAAATAATCTCTCAAAAATAGAGAATCTGAATAAATTTTCTTGTGACATTTACTCTTTCTGTTACATTTTAACAGTCTTCATGCAATATGAAACACATGCATAAGGCAATTTTAATAAAATTATTTGAATGGAATTCAAATATACATATATGAGCATGTATAAAAAAATATTTAAACCCATATATCTATTTGTATTTAAATATATGCTGTCTTCTTTAGTACCATGATAATAATGCACATTACTGATTTTCTCCATAGCTAACAAACTGGCTCATGATGTGTCTCTCACTTGCCTTTCAGCTCTGGTGTCCATGTGCAAGTTCAGACATTTTTATTAAAGAATCTGCTGCAGTCTGGGCTTCTCCTCACTCTTTATGAAAGTGACAAGTGACCACAAACTCTCTGAGCTCCTTTCTGAAAACAGAATCTCAAGTTCAAAGTCCAAGTGAATTCCCCTTCTCAAAGAAAACATGTCCATCATCATTTTTTGGAAGATGTGTTACTGACCAACAGGTATCTCACGGCAGAAGTGCAACTCTTTCCTTTCTTAACAACATCATGGGGGAGGGACCCTGTAAGCATTTGAAAGGAAGGAGGAGAACAGGAACTGTACAAAATAGTTCACTTTATTGACTACTTCTTTGTGCAAATGATTTGAAAGTAGTCTGTTCCAGAAGCTCAATGAATTTAGTCTCTGTTCAAAAATCTACAAGAAATAACACAGAGACTGTAGCTTTCATCATTCATTTATGAAATTCATTGTGAGGAGGCTTATCCCCTCTGATTCTGTACGGGCTCTGGGGAAAGACAGTCTGCTTCTGTGGACCTTCTCTCTCTTCTCAGGAGGCCCTCCAGCGTTCCATTCTTTTAACAATGATTTATTCCTTTGCTCTCCTTGCGACTAACGTTCCTCACTTCACCCTCAGAGCACATGATCAAGGATGGTGAGGAAATTTGCTGATTCTGCAATCAACAGAAAAGGCTTCCTTGACAACAAGTGATCCTGAAACTTAGGGCAGGGTTAGGATTTCCCTAATAGAACATCCATGACCAATTATCAAATATTGTTTGACATAAAAGCTCCTCTCTTCAAAAGATGTCCTCCTACCCCTGTTCAAGCAAAAAAAAAATAGGGATACTTTTTAATTTTTCTCTTTTTTTAAGCATAACTCCATATGCAACAATGGTATGTGACCTTCACCAAGCCAGGAGCTGACTGTCCATCTCTTCATGACAGTGATCAAGTGAGGATAACTGTTCTGGAAAACAGAACTGCCATAGCTTCAGCTGTGGCCAAAAAAATAAGGCTTTGGGCTCAGTAGAAAGATAACTGTATGAAAATTCAAGCCTGTGGAGTACAGGAAGACCGACTAAATGAATATAAAGAAGGTTTCTGAAAGTTTCTCTATGAAACTATTGCTAATCTTCGCATTAATCAGAAATCAGAAAACAGATCTTTTAAGATTGTTATCAGAGAATTTTCTAGAAAAAGATGTGTTAAATAGAATTTGGAAAATATTTCAGAAAACAGAAGGAATCTATGAAAACAGTATTTTTAAGCTGATTCATCTTTTCAGTTGACAACGGTTTCCTACAGTGGCTTTCTTCTACAACAGGAATTCCACTGAGTAATCGAGCGTTTCCCGGTAACACATTTATTCTGAAGGACTAATAGATTTCTAGGGTTCCACAGCTGTAGGTCTCCACATGCCTTTGATGGTAATGAAATTTTACTTCATTTACCATACCTAGATAAGTGAGAATTATATAATGAATTTCTATCAAATAACCTTTACACTGACATGCATAATATACACCACTCCAATTTTTAAGTTAATTAAGAAATCTAACTCTCATTGATCTTTAAATTTCTACATGCTTTTGAAGGCCCAGGTAATAAAAAGCTGTCAGAATTCATTTGTGACTGCTTATATAATAAAGAATTAATCAAAAAGTCCAAATTTTTCTCTCCGATTCTCTAAGATAAGGAAAGTGAAGTTTTAAAACATGGCACAGAATGTCTCAGAACTCTACATAAAACCTGCTTGCTAATACCACTGCTTTTTGATGCTTTTTCTCAGGCATTAAAGTGCTACTGGTGTAATCTCCTGACGACATTTTACAAAAGAAGTGATTTAATAATTCGATTTTGGTCAAAGTCTATTAAAGCAATTCTCAGTTTTTAATTTTTCTGCATCATCTGCAAGGGTGACACTGCCAGAGCATCGAGGTTCAAGGTTTGAAATGATTCATGTCACAAATATTTTTCCCAGAAGATGAAGCATGTACCATGTAGTCACTATCAACTCCTCGCTCACGTAAAACCTCTGTATAGATGATTATTACAGTATAAACACCACCCTTTAAAAGTGGCACTATATCATTTCACTGAATGTTTTGATGACCTTCCAAAAAATGTTGGTAGACACTGCCTTGGAATGACATCCATTCTACAGTGATATGCTGTGCAGTAAGTAGTACATTTAAGAAAAATATCTCAAGAAAAGAAGGTCAAAATGATTTGCCTGCTTTCACTTCATGTAGAATTTACTACCTCCAACATCTGTGGAATGGCAAGGTCATCAGAGAGGCGAGGAAAGAGGCTTTGGTTCTCATTTTAAAGGCTAGGGAACTGGAAGATGAATGGTGAAAACTTTAGTAACCTGATCAGAAACTCACTAAAGCAAGGGAAAAGCACTGAATTCAGTTAGCTTTCTGTTGTTACTAAGAAAAGAGAGATATTTTCAGGATGGTATAGCAGAAAACATATTACAGGGGACTATTTTTAGTTTAATAGCATTTTTAACGTATCTGTTACCTACGGAATATGCTAGGCCATTTACCTCATTGTAAGTTATTTTATTTTTATAATAATTACTTATCATGAAGAAAAAGGTTAAATATAGTACAATAAAGTCACTAGGCTTGTCTTAGCACCGATGCAGCCTGAAAGAAGCTGCATGAACATTGTTCTATTATCTTACTAAGAGGAATTCAGATTAAGTTGATGATCTCAATGTTTAGTATTCTCAAACGTTGTTAATCACCTCAGCCATAATGATCTGGAAGAAAAATATCTATTGGCCTTCCAGTTGTTGCTAATCTTTATTCATTATACTTTGCTTTCTAGATTATACACCATTAATACCAGTAACATTTGTATGGATAGAGAGCATCTAAAAAGGATCTGTATCCCAAATATACACCTGGTGCACTCTAACTCAGTCCTGGGGGAAGAGAACAGGTTCTGTGACTGTAACACAGAACATGAACAATAGGCTGGTATCTGCTACATACAGTTGTTGTGAAGTAGCACAAATCCATCTTTGGTCAATAAATCCATGAAATTAACGGGATCACAGATGCACAGAATGGTTGAGTTTGGAAAGGACCTCTGGAGGTCATCTGGTCCAACTTCCCTGCTCCAGCAGGGCCACCTTGAGCCAATTGCCCAGGATGATGTCCAGACAGACAGATTTTGAATATCCCCAGAGATGGTGTGCTGCCAATTCTCTGATTACACAGGCCAACACCAAACTCAGCAACATCTCCTCAGAAGTATCACATCCCTTTGCTCTTCTCTACCTCGAATCCACCGCGTTTTTGCAGGAAAGCAGTGTAGCAGCAGCCACCACAAGAGCCAAGAGGGAAACACAACACAGAGAGAGAGCTCAGCAAGCCACAACCAGTCTCAACAGGAAGCTCCTCACAAACCGATCAGCTCCTGATTGATACAGTCCTGGCCTCACCCCCAGCCCAACCATGACCACCAGGGGGAAGGCAAGGCCACACAGAGGTGGGCCAGGCTCTGCCTCTGGGGCCTGGAGCCAACTGGAGAACAAAACACTCTGCTAGGTTGTGACTCATCCACAGGTCAACTCCAACGTGGGGCCCACAACCAAGGCCCCCAACACTTCAGATGGAGAGTCCACAAACCGCCCTGTGCAACCTGTGCCAGTGCTCATCACCCTCACAGTAAAAAAGTGTTTCCTGATGTTCCAAGGAAACTTCCTGTGTTTCAGTTTGTGTCCATTGCCTCTGGTCCTGTCACTGGGCACCACTGAAAATAGCTTGGCCGCATCCTGCTATGCACCCTCCCTCCAGGTATGTATATACCTTGATAAGATCCCCTCAAGCTTTCTCTTCTCTAGGCTGAACAGTCCCAGCTCTTCCAGTCTTTCCTCACAGGAGAGATGCTCCAGTCCCTTAATCATCTTTGTGGCCCTTTGCTGGATTCTCTCCAGTATGTTCACATCTCTCTTGTCCTGGGGAGCCCAGCACTGGACACAGTACTCCAAGTGTGTCTCACCAACACTGAATAGAGAAGGATGGCATTCCTTAACCTGCTGGCAACACTTCTACTGCAGCCCAGCATATAATTAGCTTGCTTTGGTAGAAGAGGACATTGTCATCTCCTGTTCAACTTGGCGTCCACCAAGGCTCCCAAGTCTTTTTCCACAAAGCTGCTTTCCAGGACCCAAGTTTTTGGATCCATTGACAACGAAGACATTAGACCATGCAGCACTCCATTCATGTGTATCTCTCTGTGTCCCCGTTACACAAGCAGTTTTTAACCTAAACAAGGCAAAGCTCAGAACATCAATTCAGTTATTCCGTAGAGTTTCTCTCTTCTCAGGTCTCACAAATATCTGTGAATCATGACATTCTGAGATGAACCAGGCTCAGGATACATTCAGGAGTTGAATGTATCCAGAGACTCTTTGAAATATTTACATTTTCTATGGCACTGATCATGCACAAGGAGCCTAGTAAGACATATGAGTAATAAAAGCAGATTATGGAATAGAAAACTGATAGTACTTAAAATATCCTAAGGACAAGTAAGTAGTAAACAAAGCTGTTCAGAAGCGTTTGAAAATTACATCATCCAAAACGGCAAATGTCAAGGCCTCAGTTTTAAGGAAACAAATTTAGGAAAGCATAAATTCTTACATGAGTGAATTTTGAACATTAACAAAATACAGATCTTAACCAAATGAGTACAATTTTCAGCATTCTTCAAGCTCCTAGTGTAACTGCAAGCTTCATGCTAGAGCGGCAGTTTGTGAATTAATGAGAGGCTGTCCATGTAGGGAAAGACAGAGGGTTTGGGACTGGAGCACAGAAGAAAACATAGAAGGTATAGAACCACAAGTGGAAAAAGGCAAAAGCTGAAAAATAACTTCTTAGTTACAGCTACTAGCTGCATAGCCTTAGTATTCAGTCAGAGCACAAAGAGAAATAAATGACCCCAAATAGCAGCTGAAGGCTCCTCCTTCAGAAGAAAATGCTTTATTTGATATATCCTGGCTGATTCAGATGTAGCACCATGTCCCACTGCTCCTACACAGCAGAGAAGATTACTAGAGGCTAGAAGGATAAGGCTAGAAAAAAAAAAAAAATTAACTCTACCTATCCGTGAGCAGGGTTAGCCTATTTCTGAAAGCCAAAAATACATTATGTAGTCCTAGAAGCCTTAAAAGCAGCCCAACCCTCCAAAGGCATAATGGCTGAAGAGCAAGATGCTGAAGTTGATTAACCTCTCCCTCAGCTCCCAGAACTCCACCATACAATCCATTCTCAACTCCAGAGCCCTACCTCCCTAAAACTTCCAGCTCTCTGTCTGCTCCAAGCCCTGCAATCCATCTCTGCCCTTCCTGCAGATCCAAGAACTCAGCCTGGCACCAGACATCAAGTCCCACCTCAAATGTCTTCCTACGTCTGCCACCATCCCATCCATCACACCCCAAACCTGAAGACACCTCTGCCACTCAGATTCTCTCTGTCCCTTGTCTTCTATTATGGTTCACACTGCCTAATCTTTCCTGTATTTGAGCTCTAATGCCTTCTAAACTTCCACAGGCTGCTAGCTGGCTACTCATTACCTCTCTAATTACCTACTTCGGTAAGACAAGTTGACCTCCATGTCTTCCACTACTCCTCATTAGTGGTCATTCCTTCTCTATTGTCTAATTTTTTGGCAGATGTGTAGGAATGGGAAGGAAATGTCCTGATTCCACCTTTGATTCTACCTCATCTATTCATTAT
>JAVSBS010024263.1:75999-92220 GCA_033124195.1 Coracias cyanogaster
CTTATGGAGCTTTTAATTTCCGTGTATTTTTCAATGGCAAACTGCAAAGCATACAAACCAGCTGCATCCCAAATTTTGAGAATGCACTAAAACATGAAAGGTGAAAAAGAGAAAAAAATTGTAACATTTTCTAGGAGGAAGCTTAATCAGAATTGAGAAAGCAAAACAGTCCATTCTCAGCAGCGTGCAGCCATTCCTCCTGCTAATCTCCCAAAAGAACATCAGAGAAGCCTGGACATTGCTAGGGATATTCAGACTTTTGCACTGAAGCAAAAACTTTGGAGAACACCATCTGTCTACTTCTATCTCTTTATTTATGTCTCTCCAATATACTGCCAGATTGCACTGCAGAGCTGTGATATTCTTGTTGAAGTCATGACAAAAACTCCTCGTTGGTCTGGCTTTACATGGGCACATCCACAGACTAAATTCTCATCCAGAAAACCCGGGTGACACAAAGTACTGCTACTGACAGTGAACTCCAGGGGACTGTGTTTCTTCTAAAAGGCTAGCCAGAGCTTTATTCAAAATGTCGCTGCTTTTTAGAGGCGTAATCACATTCTCTTAACGCAAGATTTAAACTATTTTAAAGACTTGTCTTCTTTGAACTGGAAAATATTTAAGATTTTTTTTCAGTCAACACATTTTTACAAAAAAAGTACACTAATACAATGGTATCTTCTGGCACAGATGGAACAAGCATGAGTTCTTCTGCCACTACCTGTTCTTTTCCCTATACCAGTGAAAATTATGCGCTGATCCTATAATGTAGGTTTTTGAATAGATTTATAAATTTCCAAGATCTAGAAAACATACTTCATGTTAACTGTGAGCATGTTCTTAGCTTTGATTCTGCAGCTGTATCAGTCTTAAGATGGAAAAATGTGTTCAGAGGACAGCAGACAGGTAAGTGGCCCTTTGTAGGCCACCTTTTGATCACAGTCTCCTGTAGGAAGCATTTGGAGGAGATGTTTATAAGGAAACAATGCTTGCACTCTCATATCCTGTGGGCTCAAGTGAAACCAATGGTCACACACGGCTGATAGCCCTGCACGCTCATTCCACAACACTTGATCACCCAGGTGCTTTTGTCAACAGTAAGGTACAAGAGACTTCTCTGTATCAGCAGCCTCTGTTGCTAGAGATCTCTTAACTCGGTGTCAGAGGACCTTATGTCATAGAAGTTAAGCACATATCCTTGCCAATTCCGCCAGTTTTACGTGTCATCAGAGGACAGACTGATTTTGTCCAGAATCCTTACTCGGATGCACTTTTTCCACATTTAAAGTGGCTACTCACACACATTCATCTTTAACAGTCAAACCAGTTAGACTTTTTCTACTATTAGCAAGATGCTCCAAGAAAGTGAGCTTTAGCATAGAAGGGAAAAGATTAAAAAGTCTTATATCTTTTACAGAAAAACAAGTCCTGCAACCATCAAAGACCCAGATGTTAAATGAAACAACCTTCAACACTTTACTCACTGGAAACGAATTCTTTTTCCAGCATCAGAAGAGGAATTTAGAAGTCAGTTTCCCCAGCAGGAATATATCACTGCAATGAGAATTTGTCAGCCCTCTTATTTTTGTAATCAACTATAAATGGGTTAATCTGTATAACCTCTTAATCTTACATACTTTGGCACATTCACATTCAGAACTTTTCCTTCTGCCGTGACCAATGTCCAAAGAGGCTTCTCTCTCTTTTTGGATTCCCTTAACAAAACAGAAAGAAAAATGGTTTATAATTTCACATTCTGGTATTTTACGTTTAATAGGAAAAAAGAATAAAGCTTATTGCAAGAAGAAAGAATTATCTGATATTTAATATTAAGGCTACAACTTATTTCAAACAAAACAGGTTATATCAAATGTCCAATTGCACCATAAAAGTGTCATCTAAAGATGAGCAAATGCTTTGTAATATCACATCTTGCATTGATTATAACTTCTGCCCGTCACAATGTCCATTATCAAACAGTAATACATCAAATTTATCTGGTATCTTAAGAAATCAGTGGATCACTTAAACATATGAAATGGGATATTTTTCTAGTTATGAATGGTCATACTAATCATGAGGTATCACTGCTGCTAGCTGATTTGATGTATGTGCACGTAATTCAAAGTAATTTCTTATTCATGCCATCCTAATTGCTTTTACAGAACAAATGCTCAGCATATGTCTAAATAGCAAGTCTATCAGGCACTATTCTGCACTAGTAACAAGAATGTTAATGGTCAAAAGATTACAAGCAGCACCAGACAGGACACACTACGGCCAAAGTGAATACACATAGATTATTTGTTGATATATCTGTTACTTTTTTTGTTGTGTTATTCCTTCAAAAAATGCAATGCATATTACTGACGGAGATTTTTATCTTCACTGTCCATGTCCAGCTATCAGCAGTTAAACTATATTTGACTTCCACTTAGTGCAATAACCAACCTACCTTAAATTTACCTGCCAAAACAAAACAGACCACTGTAAAATCATTAAGACTTGTATTACTGGTATTTTCCTGTAAAAATGCTAAGATCACAAGAAAGGACAGGAGAGTAAGGAATCTTAGTCATATGAATAGTAAAAATCTGTTTGCATCTAGGTAAAAAAAAGGCTGTTTTCTGTAAAACCATTTTTTTACACCATAATTGTCACTTTGCATTAATCCTCTCTAGCTGGGCAATATAGTGTGTAGGGCTACTTTGGCTGGCATATTTAAAAAAGCCATTTCTCAAAAAGACAACAGCAATGCATTGCTTTTTGTGCTCCTGAACGTATTTCTTACTGTAAATTCAAGACTAAGAGAACACTAAAGGTACATCACTAATGAGGGAAATAAAGTATGTAAGATAACTTTGGTGAAAGAAAGCTTTAAAAATATTTGGTGTATAAATACAATGAATTTGAAGAAGAAATAAAAATATTCAAGGGGAGCTACTAGAATGACTACATAAAATAAACTTCTGCTTAAGAAAGATGCACAACTATTCTTGTGTTAAATACTCGAGTATAAATCAGAGCTTTAATGTGGGATTTGTGGGCTAGCAGGTTCTACACCTGAATGCCTATTCTTGACTCTTGGTGAATGAACAATCACTCTGGTCTAAAGATGCATTTCTCAGGAATACTTCAAGCAATTATATCCTATCCCCTTTAGGTGTTAATAATCTGTTTGTAGATGAAATCTGTCTGCTCATCTGAACCATTTTAAAGCAAATTCAGTCATGTCATAATGATCAGAGTTTAAGATGATTTAACTTTGTGCTGAGATGAGCTGAGAGGCTTTGATCTGGCAAAGGGCAGCTAAAGGAGATTCCGTGCACCCTTCAGCTGCAACTGATTGTACACGTCTGAATTTTCTTTGAATGAAACTGGAAGTATTCACTCTTTGGCCACAGCCAAAGCTGCTCACTTGATTATCAACTGCGCAACTATACCCAGGCTTTTGACATGTCATCGATAGGTTCAAATTTAGCATTGGTCTGATTGAGTTCATATCAATTTTATAGTAAAATAAACATCCTTTTATACTGAGTTACTTATATTAATGTTAGATTTCAGCTCCTGTCCATTGGCAAGGATGATTTGAAGTTGTCAGGGCACTTTTCTGTTCTCACCTTTCTCATGATACCTTACAATACTCTCATCACCAAACCAAAATGAATCATGAAAAGATTTTTAACTCCTTTGAATGCCTTGGAACTTTAGAAAAATACAGTCCAAATTTGGACTCTCTTTGAATATTTAGAGGGTAGTTTGAAGCACTTTTGCTTTTGATTAGAGCAAGGCATCCCCGAACACATCAAAATTCTAACTAGCTAGAATCTGGGTTTCACAGTAGTTCTTCTGGGAAAGTGCTAGACCTTGAATTAATAATAGCAACACGTTATGCAGATTTCCAGATTTCTTGGAGAGTTCCCTAGGACTGACTTTTTCAATACTTAGGCTTGATAAATCTTTTAAAAAGCATGCCCTTAAAAAGAACTGCTAGAAAAATCTCTGGCACAAACGCTGTTCTATAATGCTTACAATGTTTGTGGAACTGATAAGCCAGTAGCAATAAAATAACATTTTAATCTGCATTAATTTTCCATGTTCAGCAAAACCAGAGACAACTTGATAAAGTTTTAAAGGCTTTTCAGGTTCCAGACATCTTCAGATTTACCATGCCAAATAGCACAGATAACGTGAATAATCTCATTACTCGGGACAAATATCTTTGATAAAGTATGAAAAAATTTTCTAGGTCACGTAGAAAAGGTGCCTGAAATGTCACTTGTGCAAAAATTTTGTATCATGGCCTCTAGGACATTTATATCATGCAATCTGCACTCCAGATAAATGCTCTTAGCAAAAATATTAAACATTGGATTACACGAAACATATAACTTAGCTAACAAAAAAATGAAACTTCTAAAGTCTATAAAATGGAGTTGAAAAGAGAAATTATATTTTAAAACGTCATTTGAGGAAAAACAAAATAAAGGGTACCCTAAATAAATTTTGGAAAATGAAATAAAATAAAATGAACAATCTGAATATTTCACTTAGATTTTATAAGCATATTTGCACAGGCAACAGGGATTTAAGCTGCCAGTTCTTACTACTATTTAATGTGAGGCAGCCACCTACTTCTTCCCTGTACCTTGGGAAATTTGCTCTTCATCAATTCATAGAATATACTAAAACAAAGGCATACCTTATATTGTCTTTAGTTCTCCGTTTTTCTTCTATATATCTGTGAGTTTCCAACCTAGATTCTGGAGTGTATGGTGTAGGCTCCTCCCAAAATCTTCTGTCTTCTTCATCATTCTCAGCTGTTCTCCACTTTTCTTGTTCTCCATCTCCTGCTGCCTGATGGTTTTCTTTGTCCTGTAGAGAGTCTTGGCTATGCAAGATCACATGGAATATTATCCCAATGAAATGGAGGAAGAGTAACAGTACTTGATAATTAATTATTGCAAAAATACTAATAGCTCTATAATTCCTACTTAAAACAGTATCTTATATATTTTAATAATGTCCTCTGCTCTGCTTCTTTCATCAATTAATGAAGCATATATCAACATCACATTTTTCATTGACTTAACTAGGAAGTGACACTAGGGTTGTGCTTAACCCTCTGAAAGCCCTGATGGATAGTTCAATAGATTGAATTTCAGGAGCAGAATTTTCAGATATTCTCATAACTTGCAGGTAAAAGAAAATCTTCGGTCCATGTCATGTTTAAGCACTCCCAGTATCAGGCAGCAGCAGATTAGAAATTCACAGGGTCACAACATTTTACTTAGTCATCTCCTCAAGTGCCACCTTAGAACTTGAATCATTATTCCCCCTAGCCCTAAGCCTCTGTAATCTTCAGAAACTCTCTATCAATATAGAGAGACAACTAAATTTGTGATACAGCTGTGATCTATGAGGATAAGTTCCATAGCCAGCTCCACAGAATTTAGTTTCTTTTGGATTAAAAATAAGATGGATGGCAACGGCAGTGGAAGATGACCCCAGACAAAAATCCTTATGGTGCACAGGAAATCTCAGCGATAGTAGGTGGAAGAAGTACAGAAATCAACATTCCACAGCCTTTTAGAGCGGAAAAGATCTGCAATATTCCATTGCAGTTTTCAAACAATCACAGGTGAACAGCTGCTTTCTCTGGAACCCCTGTGTTACCTTAAATAACAATTTCCACCTGTTCTCCTGAAAGAAGCTATCAATTACACTATTTTGACACCCAGGCAATTTAGCCTGGAGTTTTGAGACAAAAATTCTATTGTACTGTCTGCAGGTCAGTAATTAATTATGTTTGTAATGAATTATATTTTTCATTAGTGGTAACATGCATGAGGAGCAATTCTGCTAGTATCAACACTAAAAAAACCCACTAAAATATTTCAGTAGAATTATAAAAGCTACTTACTGAGGAAAAACAAAATTCTTAATGAAGAAAGAGAAAACGGACATTTGCTCACAAACTGTAGTTGCTTACTGTTACCTGTCAAATCCAATCTGAGATTCCATTTGCTTTTGTTTCTTGTCCTTTCTTTCTTGCATCCTTCTTTGAGCCTCTTCTTTTTCTCTGGCCCTCTTGAGAAGGTAAGCTTGTTCCTGTTCTCTGATTTTCTGTTTCACTTCCGGAGAGTTTTGAAGGGCTTGAATCCTCTCTGAACGTTCTATTTCTTTACTATCCAAACACTTCCAAAAGGGAGAAAAAATCAACATAGATACGTGAGAAATTTTAAACACATACAAATCAATAAATCCATTAAGCTGTAGGTTAATTTTTATAGAAGACATTCTGTACAAAATTTAAAATACACCTTTCAAAGCTCTGTAGCACTATGAAAGTTATACTGTATTAGAAAGGATTAACAATAAGTTGCTTTTCAGATCTGAAAATGGTTTTGTGTGTCTGAGAGCTGCTTTTTGCATCTTCCAGGAATTTCAATCTTTTTTTTTTAGACCATGTAGCAGAGAGAGACTATTCAGCCACTTCTGGTATTTGTCTGACCTTGATCTAGCTCATGAAGCTATTACAAAATTATTTCTTTTGGTGTGTTAGTGTATTGCCAATTAAGTGAGTTGAATCTACTCTTAACAAGTTAAGTAAGCTTCTCCACGGGAAATTGTGGAGGTATATTTCAGGAGTGGGACTGTTTGCATCAATGACAGGAAATCAGAACATGAGTTTAGTCATTGCACAAAACCTCAATCTCAAAGTATCTATTAACAGTTGATGCACGATAGTGGTTTTTACATTGACTTCTACCTTTTTACTGCTTTACACCATTGGTTTGGTACATATTGTTGATACAGTACCAACAACCTGGTAACTTTCTGCTATCATTAAAATAATTTAAAAATACATTGTGTGTATCAAAACAAATGAGGAAAAAGCTAGAATTGCAAAATGTATTTATTTTTTCAAAACTTGCCTTAAGGATCTCCAATAAAAATAACACAAAAATTAAAAAACGCATGTGGTTTAATCAAAACAGAACCAATTTACTATCACATTATTTACTGTAGTCACTTATTCCTCAGAACAGAATTTAATTTCCTGTGGACAGGAAGAAAAATGCTTGTTTGAGATTAGTATATTCAATCAACAATACTCATTATTGATTTGGATATTAATTTAATTTTAAAATCTTACTTTTAATTGAGGAAGTGCCGCCACTACAAATTGTCTATAACCTTCAAACTCAGTACATGGGTTACCCACTAGAAACAGTTCCTCCAGATGTATATTATCTTTTAGGGATTCAATACTGGAGAGTTCACCAATGAAATTTGCTGTCAGGTCAAGTTTCTTCAGTTCTTCACAGCCTGTTTGAAAAAAACGTTAATTCAATTGGTCCATAGCATAAATGTACACATGACACACTCACGCACGCATGCACACACTTGATATAAAACTGCATTTGTTGTCTGCATGCTAATTTCATCCCATCAGAATATATCTTTTTCAAGAAACAAGTGAAAAAGCAACTCACAGCTTAAGTTATGAGGTCACATTATTTATAGAAAGAAGAAAATCTCAACAGAATGCAAAATATCAAAACTTACTGTTGGTTTCATCACTATCAAAACTTTGTGTTCAGTGCTGCTATAACAGATGAGCTATTACATGTTTCATTTTTTGCTAAGCTGGACTTTCATTTTAACAGTCTGATTGCTTTGGTACCCCTCTTCAACTGAGTCTTCACCATTTGGCTACAAGAATGTCTAATCGCTTCAGGAGAGCAGGATCAATGATGGGTTCAATTTCTGTGTGCTGATAATCTTAGTTAACATTATTCAAGTGTAAAGATAAGGCTTGCTAAAAATTCACTCCAAGTCAAGATGCAGTTTTCCACTTCATGATGTCAGCTATCATTGTGAATACTTGATCACTGGTTAAATTGCAAATACCAGTGAGAAAATGTTTGTTAACCAACAGAATTCATTATAAACAGAAACTCTAAATTAGCTAATCAAATGCTCTGGGAAATCCAGATCCAAAATTGATCAGTCTCTCCTTTTATCATCATCTGTCTGTGAATCATGACCTTGACTCTAAGAGTAACAAAGTTTAGCTAAGAGCAAGCTCAACTTCAATGCTCATCATTGTAATCACTTATTTTCTTTTGCAGGTTTATTTGGCAAGTATTTTATGCATGGGGGAGTGGAAAGAAAATAAACAACTCAAAATGATTTATTAGGGGATGTAAATGACCCAGATTTTTGCACGGCGCACTCCCAAAGGTTCTGACTCCTCAGTAAATGACAAATCACAGTAATAAATAATGCTGCATGATAAAGGAACTTAAAATTTACTTGCATGAAAACAGATGCAAGTTCTTCAACAAATTGCCAAATACGTAACATACGACCTATTTCTCCAACTTTTACAAATTTGTCTTTAGCCTATTTGATTATTTTTCTATTTGATTTAAACCATCCTCTTGAATCAGCTCTTAGACTTATAAAAACCAAACCAAACCAAAAACCACAAAACAAACAAACAAACTAAAATCAAAACAAAAAAAAAAGAAACCTTGGTATTTTTCTTAATTATTGTTCCCTTGTCAGAGTGGATGTTTTAAAGTTTCAGAACCTGGCCTAGTCAAAGTTGAGAAAGAAAAAATGATCACGTCAGAAATTATTCAGGTAATATGGAACGTGTTTATGGGCGGTTCTACATCTCAGATTTTTGTCTTGGAAAATGCCAGATATTTTCACTTGCGATTATAGTGACAGGATAAAGGATTAAACACAGATAAACCAGACAGGACTCCACACAATGACAGAGAAAAGAATAATCTGAAAACCTCTTTAGAAACACCCCAGACTGCCAGTGTCACCCGTGCACAGAGTAGAAACTTCTTGTGTGTGACACTTGATTGCTGAAAAAAGGTTTCACACAAGACTTTTTACAGCCTGCATGGTATTAAAAAACAAACAAACAGCATTTCTCCAGCTAATCTACATAACAAATTATCTTAACTTCACAGTGGAGAAATACTAATTTCACAAAAAAATTTTATTCCCACTTTGTAAAGTATCAAAGAATTGAGCTATCACAGCTGTCAACACTGGTGAGAGAGTATGCAAAAAACAAGTTAAAATACATTTAAGATAGTTCAATGACAACACTTCAGCAGCAGGAACGCTATAAAGAAGCATTTACTGAAACACTGCACACAAAAAGGCTCTTTCTAAGTATCAACAAGTGCGTTTACTGGTGAACATAGTTAAGGGCTTCCACCTTCCTTCCCACTAAGTCACAACTTAAGTGTTTCAATATGAAAAGGCAAAATGGTTTGTTCAAAATCTGACCTTCCAAATTTTCAATTCTTTCAATGTTGTTCAAAGCTGCATTTAAATATTCCAGCTTCTTCAGTTTGCCCACGTTTTCTGTAACAAAACATAGATGTGTTATTTCAGTTTTCTTCAGTGGTAAAGGCATTATCATTTTACTTGCTCACTTTACTTGTGAAAGTAAACAATAACGCAGAAAAACAGGAAGGAAAAAACAGAATATGTATCAGACTACTGGGCATTAATATTTTTATATTAATAAAAAGACAAAACAAAAAAAAAGTTCTTTGAAAACATAAATAAAAATAAAAAAGTGAAAAGAAATAGGGAAGGTCATAAACGTATTTTTAATTACAAATCCATAAGCCATGTATATAATGCAAGAGGACTGGCCAAAAAGCATAGTGACATATTCCATTTGCCACAAAACTCAGAAAAAAACCTCAGTCAAGCTTCATACAAATAGAGCTTTAGATTCACTTATAAGAACAGATTGCCTTATTTAGTATATACTCAACTTTTCAAGATCTTTTATCTACCAGGTTAACACAAGAAACTTCCTCTCCTCCCTTTTTAAAAAATTTTGCAAGTAATGACTTATGTGGCTTCAGTATGAAAGCCACACAAACCCCCTCCTAGTCTGGAACCCAACCTTTATTATTTTCACCATAAACCACTGCAGTTAGGAGGTTCACAACGTGTGGGTGTGTTGAGTTTGTGTCTGGCGGGGTTTTGGCAGCGGGGCTGTCCTTGGGCTGCCAGCAGGGTCCTGCCCCACTGTTGATCTCTAAGGGCTGCAAGGGCTCAGCTGCCATCTCACCACGGGCCGCAGGGGAACGGCTGCTCTGGCTGCCTCCCCTCCTCCTTCTTCACTGACCTCAGTGTCCGCATGGTTGTCTCTACCATGTCCCACTCCTCTCCCAAAGAAAAGAACTCCTAAAACAAAAGGAACTCGCTCACAAGGTTAAATATGTTATCAAAGAAGTGCTGATTGGCTCAGCCTTGGCCAGAGCAAGGTCCAACATGGAGCTGGGGGAGCTTCTCAAAGCTTCTTACAGGAGCCACACCAGTAGCCCCCTGCCCTGCTACCCAAGGCATGTGGGCACAAACCCAACGCAGTGGGGTTGTCAGAATGGCTCACGCTTCCTTCTTTGACTATAGAAGGGGGATAAAGAGGCAATAGGATAACAACAATCTTCATCAGCCTCAGCGACGCCTGAAAAATGCAACTACTACTTGAGATACATGACACACAGGACAGAGACATAAATCTGATACAATGTGCATAGTAAAACCTGTACACAGTTCACCAGTTTCTCCCAGTCACCAGATGCTTTGGATCTGACTGGAAAACCCGTTCAGGGAAGTCACAAAGTTTACCTCAAACTCTAATTCACGAGCTGCCCTGATTAACTGCTGTGCAAACTGTCCCTGCCGAGCCAAGAAATTCAAGCAGAGGGAACTTCACCTGACCAACATAGATCATGTCTACCGTGGAGTTAGTTGTCTAGGCTCTTCTCTAATTAATAAAGAGAAATTGGGTCTTCAAGGCGGAATTTGTCTTGTCTAAAATCGGCAGTCTAGAACCAGTGAACCTAATCATGCTCAAAAATGTGCCTTTTTTCCATTATTGGTTACAGAGAGAGGCTACAGTAACTGCCTAAAACACAGACGTTTAAAAGTTTGGTGACATGAATCCAACCATTTTGTTTACTAAGACCTTGGAGAGGTCTTATTTTCTTCATAACCCACAAACATGATGAAATGACTTTCTCAGCAAGGCCTTGTGCAGCTCAGGTTAGCTATTCCTTTTTCGTACAATACTTCTGCAATGGCAGCTTGAAAAGCTTTTATGATATGCAAGAATATATGACGTAGGAAGTTGCATACTTTTCTAACTCCTACAGTTAGAATAAGTTAAGATAAAAATTAAATGTCTCAAAAATGTGATTGCTGAAAAAAATCTTGTGCCCAAAAAGCAATAATCTGAATGGTGATACGATATCCCGTACTAACCTGAAGGAGGTATGAGCGTTGACAAAGGAATGAGATGAAGCCCTGTGCCTTGTTAAGGACACAGTAACAGAGGGAAAAACAACTTATTTCAGTTCCATTTTTGATGGGGCAGAGAAGCACAAAGCAGTTTCAAAAACCTTCCCCTCTCTGGGAGAAGATCTCTCCACTCTAAGAAACAGAGATGTTATCAGTAGAGTTTACTGACCAGCCCCTCCAGAGAATTTAAAGCCTTTGCCTACAAGACCTGAGCACGGAATTTCACCTGAAAACTTTTTTTCTTCCTCCTAAGGAACTTCAAAGCAATATGCTAATACAATTACTGAGTGCTTCTGACTGCCCATTGTTCATCTACACATTATCTGTGTAGTTTAAGCTTTTCCAGCCCAAGGCTTGATATCATCTCTTTCTGCAGAGAGCCTGGCAAACATGAATCTATACCACAAAACACAGATCATCTGAAATTACACCTTCTCCTGTGGTGCAGGAAGACCATTGAGACTTTGCTGTCCAGTTGTCTTTATACACAAAAGCAAGTATTTTATCAGAAAGAAAATTGTTTCAATGTTAACAAAAAATATCACTCATATAAAAACTGAATTAAAAAATGAGCCTGAAGAGAGCTAGTCCTTTATCACCGTCCACGGTATATGCTAAACTGTTTGTCTGTTTGCCACAAAGATAGGATATTTAAGTTATCTCTTGATTTTTTGTATTTTAATCAATAAAAGATGTTCCACATTCATATCCTAGTGACTTGTATCTCAGGACTACCTTTTTCATTTAATCTTTCTCTTGCAGATTTCTGAACTTCTTAGAAATTTACTTAAGAGACAGAGAAAAGAAATCTTGTAGGAGTGGATCCACAAGGAACTTTTCTGTAATTACTCGCTTTACATTCCATTAAAGAATAACACAACTGATACTTTCTTCATCTTTCAAAATTATGCATGTAAATCCCTGTAAAAAGAAACATATCCAGAAAACACTTACCAATTTTTGGAATTAGATTATTCTGAAGGTAGAGAATTTTTAAATCTCGACACCATTTGTCAAGATACTCTAGTTTTTCTATTTCCTGCTGATGTAAAGAGATTTCTTCCAGGGAAAAGATTTCACAGTTGTTATGTTCTGCACATCTTCTAACAAGATCTTCAGTGACTGAAAGAAACATTAGATGACATATTAGTAATTTTCTGCCATCTGACTTATGAACAACTTATAAAATCATTAAAAGCTGTTGTTAAACGACATCAAATAGATATCTGGCAGGAACACCAACGAAACAAGATCTGCTAGAAAAGGCACCAGGTACCAAATAACCTCACCCCACTCTGCCACAGTAAACATAATTTGTGAAACACACTCACATCACCTGTAGCCCTCAGAATAATCCATATGAAACCTGCTGAGTTTTCCATAGGAGTGACACAAGCCTCGCAAAAATTAATCCACTATTTTCAGCATAGCTCGGGTTGCAGATTGATTCCTGTAGACAAGTAATGGAGTGTTTTACGCTTTTATTTTCTTATGCCAGATGTTCACATCACCGATAGCGGTGGGGGGGAAGTCAACTAGCTACAGTGTTACCATATTTTTCCGCTAGCACAGTATGCACAGTAGCAAGCAAGATAAATGTTGAAAGTGGGCAGATATTTTTTACTTTTTTCATGCTTGAGGCAAAGCTATAACTAATTCATGCTTATAAATGTTTATGTTAGAATGAAATTTAATCCTGGGTATTTCTTAGCCACTACCAGCTCATTAGCAGCCAGCAAAGGAGTTTCAAGTGGCTGAAAAACATCGGAGACCTAGGTTGAGAGTTATCATATAGTAATATTTAATGCCAGGCAATCTTTCAAACAGTGAAAAGGGTCTGTATAATGAAGGAAAACAAATTCCAGGAGAACCAGCACTCACTCCTGAGCTAGATGTTATTATTTTGTTTCCAGCCCACTGCACCAAAAAAGCACCAGCATTTTCCTCTCTTTGACAAGCAGTTAACTACAGTGAAATACTGATTAAAAACCTAGGGGTTTGTCAAATTAGCACAGGTATTTTCATGATTGTTAATGCCAGGAAAAAAGAGTAGCCTTTTAAAAAGACTCTGAAGAAAAATATGTAGAAAGAAAAAATATACTGAGATCTAGGAAAATAAATTGTTCCTGCCACACATTAAGTAAAGGTATTCTTTCATGACTTCTTTATCTCAGGCAGGTTTTGTGAAATCATCCAGTTTTATTAGTGGTCTTGGAACGGCTGCACATCTTCGCATGGGCTGGGTAAGCTACATACCAACACAGCTCAACCTCGCACGTATCAGTGCAGCTCCTCTATCTACAGCCTTTGGGAAAGGAGTGGGTTTGTTTATATTATTATTTACAGATGACCAGGACTAAATCTCCCTTCTATTCAACAGAGTTTCAGCTGACAGGATTTACAGGACTGTATAACAGCAATACTGATATTGATGTAAGAGCGGATCCTGTCTGCACATAGAGGGAGGTCTTTTTCTTTTTTTAATCATGTTGGGCAGGTTTGCTGCATCTGAACAACCATCTTCCCTTCAACATCCCACTGATTCAACCTGATGAAATTGAGAAAAGATGAAAAAATGGCCAAAATTGTAACTAAATATTTTAGTCCTCACAGAAAATATGAAAAGCTTTGGCATTTCTAATAAGTTACTTGGCAAATCTGCTTGAAATTAAAACACCAAAAAAAGAGGCCTGCTTACTAATGTGTTTGGTGACAGATCTTTCAGTGCCGGTATTTTCAGTGCAAACAGGTATTTTTGAGGAAGAAAACAACATTCCACAATCTTCATACACACACATTGGAGACAACATTATGCTCTATACCCTATACCCTCTATACAAAAAGGAGTCATACAAATTATTTCTGACAAATTTTGATTACAGCCAGGTTTCCCTTTGCTGTTGAAAAGAAAAATGAAGTGACTGTTGAAGTGATTATGCAAAAATGTCCACTTTCATTACCAGATGGTTTGCAAAGCAGAGACAATCCTTCCCAACAGAAACTACAGTGGAGCTTTAGAGACCTATTTTGGGGACCTGCTATTAGGAACTGAGGAAATATTTGACATTTGGTATGATATTTAGTTCATTTAAGAGGAAAGAGGGAAACAAACTTGCCAGAGAAAGCATTTTAAATAAAAGCTTTTCCAGCACATTGACAAAACACACTGTAACATTACTTCTTACTGCTAAGTTAATTAACCAGGTTATCTGATGTTGTGCGTGGTAACAGGAGAATGGACCAGGGACCTGAGAGATCACAGCTACTCCCCTGTTCCCATGATCACAGGAGGAAATAAGGCATCGCATCAATCAACTGGAGATAACAGATCCTGAAGATCTAACAGCTGGGCTTCTGAAAAATATGTACTTTCCTCAAAAAGAAGCAGGTATGAAGGAAAACATTAAAGAATGGAAAGAATATGCAGGTGGACAGCTGTAGGTAGATGAAGAAACAGTGGGGCAACCTGCATTTCAGAAAAATGAAGTATTCAGCCATTATTCTAAGACTCAAATTCATACCATGCTGTTCAGGAGATGAAGCCATTCTCCTTCAGGCAGTGCCTGCTCCAAGCAGGCATCTGCCAACTTCATGCAGAGAGAAGGAGTTCCTTTCCAAAACACAATTTTAGCCCAGCAAGGGACTGGCAGCCCACCGATGGTATACAATCAAAATAGATTACAGGGAAAATCACAGATGAAGGGAATTCCTCAGCAGCTTTTATCTTGAGTGCTATGTGTGAGCACACAAGTTTTTTACTGCTTTACCTCCAAAGGATTATGGATTCATAAGTAATAGTATGGTGTATCTTAACCCCATTCAGGGTTTTTTTACATCTCTGATAAAGCATCTGCATAGGTTACTTCTACCTAAAAAAAAAAATTAAATTTTTTTTCCTTACAGTTTATAACTGTAAGGAAAGGACAGCACTGGCAGCTCGAGGCCCAGCCACAAGCCCTGCCTTTGCAGAGGGCTGCCCCACACACAGAGGGGTCCCCACCAGGGCCACCCCGCTCCTGGGCCTCCTGTGGCTGTTTCGGGAGGCAAGTGCGGCCCTGTGCTGTGCTCGGTGGAGTAAACGGGTGGTTGTTAGCAGGGAGGTGGGAAACCAGATAATCCAGCCAGGTAAGGAGAGCAAGGGAGGCAGCAGCGGAGGGGAGCTACGAAGGGGTGTGGGGATGGCTGGAAGGGAGACAAGTGGGGGGAGAAGGAGCATGGTGGCCACGGAGCGGGGCGCGGCCCGCAGAGGAGGGACGGGGCCCGCGGGAGGGAAGGAAAGCGGCGCCGGCGACACTCACTCCGCACCATGGCTGCCCTCAGCTCCCCGCCGCCGCCATCTCAGGGCGCGCCGCGCTGCCATGGCAACGGGACGGCGGGAGGCCGCGGGCGGGGCAGTGGCTGTGGGCCCTGTGGGCCCTGGCACCTCCATCGGCAGCCCCTGCGGCTTTTGTGTTCCCCAAGTGAGATTAATACTACTCTGGCTCCTCCTGACCCGTGTCTTTGGCTGGGCAATCCTATATCAAATGCCTCTTCCTCAGTCGCTGATCTTTTGTCTGTCCTTTGAATGATATTTTTATCCACCTCCTGCGTATTCGCTACTTTGCCTAACATATGTTTTCTGTTGTCTATGGAAGCGGCCTTTTCCTGTGATTCATAAAACCATAGGATTTTTTAGGTTGGGAAAGACCTTTAAGATCATCGAGTCCAACTGAACCCAGCACTGCCAGGTCAGCGCTAAACCATGTCCAGCAGCACCACATTACATAGAAACATAGAATGCTTCAGGCTGGAAGGGACATCTAGAGGTCATCTAGTCCAACCTTCCTACACAAGTAGGGGCATCTCTACCTAGGTCAGGTT
>JAVSBS010024264.1:0-19774 GCA_033124195.1 Coracias cyanogaster
AAGGAAAGGAAAGGAAAGGAAAGGAAAGGAAAGGAAAGGAAAGGAAAGGAAAGGAAAGGAAAGGAAAGGAAAGGGAAGGGAAGGGAAGGGAAGGGAAGGGAAGGAAAGGAAAAGAGAAAAGAAAAAAGAAAAGAAAAAAGAAAAAAGAAAAAAGAAAATAAAAGAGGAAAGAGAAAAGAAAAGCAAATAAAAGAAAAGAGAAAAAAGAAAAGAAAATCTTCTGCAACAGCTTCAAGCAGTAATCTGTATTTTGTAGTAACAGTTGCACTCAGAGTCTCAGTGAAGTGAAGCCAAGTTCATTATTGACTGAAGTGAACTCAACTGAGGTTTGAAAGAAAGGTCATACGAAAAATCTCTGTTGAATTAAATGATACAGGTTTGCCATGAACATCAATCTCTTCCCAGCAGTATATTTAAGGAGCTGGAAGATTTACTTTCTTTGTACATACATTCATAATTCATCACTAACAATGAACTTTAATACAAATGTTTTTCACCTATTAGATAAAAGGTAATTTTAGAAGGAAAGGTATATGCCAGAGGAAGTACTATTACTTGCTTTAGGTGAAGTTCTAATCAATTCTTTAAGAGTAAATTTGATATAAATTGCTCGAATTTTGATTTATTTTTAAAATCATGAATGCAAAATTGTCATTTCAGCATGGTTTCACCATTGAAATGCACTTTATTATTTCTTTAATCAATAAGAACATTTTTCTCTTTTTCAGGTAAATAATATAATTCAGAATTAATTTTTTTTAACCCTTTTTGGCAGAAGGAATCTCTAGTTATTTTGAACTACACAGATTGATCCTGTACTCCAAACTCTACCAACTTATAAATAAAAAGCATAATTATAATAAAAATGTTTCAACCATATTCACAGCATATGGTCCAAAAATGTAGTATTTACTGAAGTAAGGATCTTAAATGGCATATCAAATTCTGCTCTCACTGAAATGGTCTAAATGTAATGATGGTATGAGATCATAGGGAGACATCCTACAGTAGAGAAGACTCCTTTGCCCAGATATACAGGTAGAATTAAACTAGGGAGATGCATGCAGAGAAGTGTTCTGTGGGAACAAGTCTGGCTGGTATGGAGGTTTGAACCAGACTGCTCTGTACCTGCCTTTTCACCCTTTTGAAGGCATAACAAAAGTTTTTGTTTCACAGTGAATTCCTAAATTCCTTATGAGCAGCAGCATAGACGCATTTTCTTTTCTAGAAAATTCCAACCACTCATTTGTTTTAAAACAGAATATTTACACAGGATTATATGAAAAAATCTATTTTCTTTTTGCTTCAGCTAGACTTCTCGGCAGTGTCAAGCTAAGCATAGGCTTTAATGCTTGCAGGCTAGAAACTGCAGGGTTTCAGGAATTTAGGATTTAGATAATCTCTTATAGTGTTTAGCTGATAAGTGGGATCAATTTTTACTCATTGAAGTTCCTTTGCTTTTGTTCTGTATTCATCTAATTTGGGGAAAATAGTTGTATCCTCTTTGCTTATATGTATCTTTAAGTGTTTTTTGAGAGCTGGAGAGTCATGCAGAGATGGTTAGGAAGTTACCCTAGTTACCTATCTAGTTGTATGAGATCAGATGATCTAGGCTATGGTCTCATAATTTGGTTTTATTTTACCACAGTCTGTGAGACTGTTTTTATCTGAAAAGCTTGCAGTGTGTTCATTTTTGTTAACTCTATGTTATGAAGTAGCCTGTAACAGTGGAAACAGAGGAAAGATAGGTCTGGAGACACCACATACCATCTCAGAAAGATTCTCCAAATGTATCTGTCAAGGTATTTAGTCATATATCATACAGAATCATGGAATAGTTGAAATTGTAAGGGACAGCTAAAGCCATTTTCCCAGGGCTTTTTCCAGTCAGGTTTTGAATATCTATAAGAATGGAGACTCCACAACCTCTCTGGGCAACCTGTTTAGGTCTTTTACGAACCTCAGTTAAAAAGCTTTTTCTTGTGTTTCAGTTTGTGCCCTTTGCCTCTTGTCCTTCCAGTGGGCATTACTGAGAAGTCTGACACTCTCCCTTAGATAAGTATCGATAAGATTCCTCTGAGCCTTCCTTCTCTAGGCTAAACAACTCCAGCTTTTGGTATCTCCTGAAATCACAGTTGAGTTCCTTTGGGAAGTTTGTGTTTCTGTGAAAATATATTTAGGAAAGGGCAGAAAACACTACAGAGAAAGAAAGGGGGTACAAAAGAATAAGTAGTGAGGGAACACTGAGGTTAGAGGAGAAGGTGGTACATGAGAGATCAGATATTCCCTGCAGTCATTGGAAGACCCACACCACAGCAGGAAGGGGAAGAATCCTATAATCCTAGAATGGTTCAGGTTGGAAGGGACCTTAAAGATCATCTAGTTCCAACACCCCTGCCATGGGCAGGGACACCTTCCATGAGACCAGGTTTTTTAATGTCCCATCCAACCTGGTCTTGAACACATTCAGTGATGAGAATCCACAACCTCCCTGCGCAACTTGTGCCAGTGTCTGACTATCCTCAAGAACCTCTTCCTCACGTCTAATCTAAATCTACTCTGATCTAGTTTGAACCCATTACCCCTCAACCTCTCATTGTAAGCCCTTGTAAAAAAGTCCCTCTCTAGCTTTCTTGGAGGCCCCCTTCACACACCCCTGTTGTGACTATCGCTGAGCAGTGCTCACACAGCACCAAGGTTCTTTCCAACATTCTCCTCTCAGGTGGGATGAGATGGGCAATATCTTGGGAGGAGACACAGCTGATCCAAACTGACCAAAGGGATATTCCATACCATATGATGTCTGCTCAACTATAAAACTAGGGAAAAGGAGAAGGTGGGGGAACACATTGTCCTCCAGAGTAACCACTATGTGTGTTGGAGCCCTGCTTCCCGGGAGGGGCCAGACATTGCCTGCTGATGGGAAGCAGAGAATAAATCTTTGTTTTCTTAGCTTCCACATGCAGCCTTTGCTTGGGTTTGCTTTGTTTTCATTAAACTTCCTTTGTCTTTGCCCACTAGTTCTTTTTCCTTATTTTCTTCCTCCTTACCCTGCTGAGAAGGGGTGGGTGGAGTGATAGAGTGGCTTGGTGGGCACCTGGTGCTCAGCCAAGGTTAACCCACTACAGCATGTAAATGGTGTTGAACTTCAGTGAAACCATGCAATCTCTGCCTCTGTCAGTCAAAAAGAGCAGATCAGGAGTGCCTCTACAGTATATGTGAAAAGGTGCATTTTCAATAAATAAAACCTTACTTCAATGCCTCCCAGATGAGTGATGAGTTTATTCACTGAAGTCTACCAAAACAAAACAGTATAAAAGGGAAGAAAGTACATGATTCTAAACAGGAACAGTTTGCCAGCTCCCTTTTGTCCATTCCAGTAATTCTATCACTATGCTAGTTAACTCACTTGAATAAATTCTGAGGGTAGTGAATGAGGGAATTCTCATCTCTGTATTGTTTTAATGAGAATGAAACATCTAATTCCACACACTGAGTTTGAAATTGCATCAGCTATCTCTCAAAATTGTGATGAGATAATCACCAAAGATAATTATTTTTCTTAGGAACAAACACGGTAATATAATATGATTTTTAATGAACCACCAGGTAGAGATAATAAAGCTACCAACAGCTGAAGTTAACTTCTTATTACATAATTTTTAGTCCAAATGTTAGTACCCCTAGCACAACTTCACTGGCTGAAATTTTCTTTAGCACATTAAAGACAAGTTACAAAGGGCAAAAACCATACTACTTACATTGATTTAGCCTTTAAGTGATTACATTTCCAGTGAAAGAAAATACTCAAGAAAAGCTTTCTAGCCATTGTATTTCTGGCAAAATTATTTTATTGGCTTTAGTATTAACCCCCTTTTCAACAAGCTGTCTAACTGAACCTGTCAGAGAGGATAATAGAATTCCTGACTTGTATTCTGAATAGTGGAGGATGAGACGACCTAAAGAACTATGTTTTTTAAATTTTTAAGGAATTATGCTTCTTAATTTTGTAGTCATCATTCAGGTATGAGACATAACCCACGCAAAAGAACTGAAAGGTTCATCAACCGAAACAAAAACCTTAAGTGACTTGTGTGATATCCCTTTCAGAGGATGCATGATGTAGCAAAGATTTGCCAAGTCGCGTCACAAAAGGAAAATCTTACCAGCTGGGCCAGTTCCAATTTAACACTCAAAAATCTATTTTAGGTGTAATATATATTTTTATATATATATATGCATACACGTACAGATAGATCAATTGATCAATTAATTGATCTTTGTGTTCTATTTCTTTGTATCTTCCACACCAGGCAAAATCATCAGGTTCTCTCCAGAGACCAATAAATTTTTATTTGTTTTTGGTTTACACATTTAGAAACTAGTACTGCTGTGAAAAGCTACAATTGGACCCAGAAAGTTCCATCTTTAAAAAGGGAATATGGTCAGGAACAACATTTAAAAATTAGACCCATCAAAATTCATTTCTTTCTGGAGCCTTACTGAGGGATATACAGTATCTCAAAACTTTTCTCCAAGCTTTTGAAATCTTTCAGTATATCTTACATGAATCATCTCATGTCCTGCCTTTCCCCTTTCTGACAATTTGCATCAGTTTTATAGCCAGACAATATTCAACCCAGTGATTTGGAAGAAAGTGTTACAAAATATTATTGATTATTAGCATCTTATTGGATTCAGCATTGAGAAAAAAGGTACTACACCCGTTAAAGCTATTTTGGGACATACAACATAAAAAGAATAGACTGATGAATGTATTTTTGTGGTATGATAAACATGCTGGTGAAACAGGCCAAAAATTTGATATTAGCTCCATATTCTGCAATGATAGCCAAAGGTTGAGGAAAATTAATAAAACCAGTAGCCGTAAATGGAAAGAGTAACAATAAAGTAACTCCAGAGGCATGTTTCCCTTTGAGTCTTAATTACATTACTTGCATCTGGATAAATAAATGATAAGGACACCACGAAATATGAAAACTTTGGATTGTGTTTTAATGGTTTCTTTTTGTCCTTCATTGATATGTACATCTGATACACAGGATTCTTCATAACACAAATTTTTTCTTCAGTCTTACTTCTCAAACACCTCCATTTAACCCAGACCATACAAGTAATCAAGTTCAGACGTGTCTTCGCAAAAAAAAAATCATAACTAAAACTTACTTTATCCTTTTTTAAATGGGAAAAGAAAAGTCAGGTATAACATGTACATAAGTTATTAATATATCTCAGGTATAGCTATGAAATATAGAAGAATTAACAGTTTTTAAATGCATTAATATTCTTTTGCATAACTATGTTTTAGTAGGAGTAATGGACTATTTATGGAAACTGTACGCTAGTGCATCAAATTCAAGCTTGTTAGCCAGATGTTATTTATTAGTATAATAAAATTTTTGTTATTCAAAGTACACTGTTTATATCTATAAACTGAATGCTAGGGATTGCAGTCTAAGAACTTTGAGGTAAAATATTGAAAAGCCTAGGTTTCCCCTATACTGAGCCCTAACTCCATTTTCCAATGTAGAAATGCAAAAACTCAAATAAAGGTGGACATAAGTTCCTAAACATCAGGTTTTTTAATTATATTCCAATATTTTGAAGGGAAGGTAAAGAATCATGGCAGAAATAATAACTCATTAGGGAGCAGACAATGTATGAAAAAGTTTCTTACCTCGACAGTTGGGTAAAGGGCTACTCCACTGCCCATTGCTTCGGCACTGTGCTCGAGAAGCACCCTGAAGTAAGTACCCAGTGTTGCAAGTAAAATTTACAACATCATTTAAATTGAACTCACTGCCATTAGTCACTCCATGAGCTGGATTCCCAGGATGTCCACATGTGATTGCTGTTAAAAGAAAAATAAGCAGGCTAGCATCTAACTGAAAGGTACCGTTCCATGGAATCACTTGCAGGCTGGAGCTCTTTTGGGTTGATTTGTATTTTCCCCACTGAATTTGTCTTTTATATGTATACAAGAAATTTAAGAAAAAAATAGGATACATCTACTCAGAATTCTTAACTGTTGGGAGAAAAATCTTAATTTTTCAATAAAAATTTTAGAATCTAATTTTTACCTTATGTTGAAAGTTGTAATATAAATAATTATATATATGCATTTTGACACCTGTCTGGTATGTATTAGAGCTTAAACATGTAAAAAGCTCACTGTATTTCCTACTAATGCAAATAAAAACCATTTTTTTTCCCCTGCAAGCTTCAAAATGTAGTAGGGCCAAAAAAATTGAATTTGATGTATCGCTTCAGAGAATTCTGGAGTTCTGAAGCATTCCTGTTCCCAAGTTCTTGAGTTGCTTTTTTGAAGTAGTGATCCTTTTAATCAGATTTTCTTATGGCAATAGATAAGTCATTGCTGGGAGTAAATCTCTTCCATTATGTGTATAACGTGTTGATTATGCTTAAATCACATTTTTTAAATGCACTTATTATGGTCAAGATCTACCTTTCCACATGACTAGATATTAAAATAGGAGAAAAATACAGAAGAGCGTAGATACTGACAATATAAAATCAGTATATACACACAAATACACATACACAACTTTTCAACATCGTAATGGTGATGTTTCTCACAATCAAATAAATTATAGGTTTATCTTTTGCTTTATTATTTTGTGTTTTCTTTTTTTTTAGATTTTGGGGTTTTTTAATTGAAGAGATGTGAAAAATAACTTAAATGTGTTTCTTTTCATTTTATCACAGAGTTCAACTGTGAAACAGTATTTTCAACAGTACCTGATCTTTGGGAATTAAATAAGACACCTTCCTGTATACAGACTGATGTATTTAGCCCCTAAGTTGTGTAAGTAAATGTGCTTAAATTACTTGAGGCTTTTCAGCACCATCTCATTTGCAGCACTTGAAGATGAAACCCTACCTATGAGAATAAAATACTGCTATATTCACAAGATCAGCCATATACTAGCCCAGTTATTGCATTTTTAAACTGTTACAGATGATCAAGTTTCAATAAATAAAGCAATTTCCAAGCCCATGCTAAATCAGTTAATAGAATTCCTATATAAAATAATATTAAATTAGAAAAATGTGATTACCTAAACTTTCTGCAGTTTCCTGAACAAATAATATGCCATAGGTTTTAACAAAACAAAATTTAGGTATCTTGTAAAAATTGTGATAATGAAGGATAATTCCATTTGGTTGCCCTTTTCAACAAAACCATATGCTAGTAAGTCAGTTCCTGTTCAGACCTGATTACTCTTGATAGGATGCTGGTTTTTGTTACATCTTCCAGTAACTGAAGATCTTGGACACTGAGACCTTAATCACTGCATCTAGTTCTGTCACTTCCCCATTATAGTTACTAGATATCATTGACCTGATCAACCTGCATAGTTGGGTTCACACAGAAGCAAGAACTTAAAAACATTATTTATTAAAAAAAAAAAAAAAAAAAAGGCAAATTAGATAATTTTGGATTATGGTGTTTTCAATTACCACTGCACTTTTATGCAATCAGCTTAATACTGTTTACTTAAGCTGTAGCTAATATATTTCAAATAAAGGTTACTACAGTTGTTTTTATATCATTTAAATGGTGAATTAGAAATTTTCTCCTCCATCTTAATATAAGTAACTGCCCTATGCATGCATGCACACACATGCATATGCATATGCATCCAGAGACACACTAAATGTGTCATGGGAGAAAAGACACACTTGGCATGTCTGAAATAAACTAATTACTTGCCAAGGATTTATATATTTGAGTATTACATTGCAAAGGGATCAACCCACTTAATGTAATGTAACTCTCAAATATATATAGTCCAGTTTTTAACACAGTCTCTTTCTTATCCCCTGGAGACTACCATCTTGCCACAGAAAATACATAACCCAGAAGAAATAATGGTAGTATAGATGGTACTTGGGAACAAAACCATCCAGTCTGAGTACCCAGTTATATAACTAAGCCTATGTTTTGCTCAGCACTAATATAGTATAAACTTTTAGTAAAGAAGGTTAGTCTTCTGATTTGTGTTGTGCTGTTGCTCACAAGGAAAAATCAGACATCTATCTTCATATTTGTTGCTAACTCTCAATAACAAGCAAGTGAAAAGATCTCTCAGAAAACATTTGGCTGAAGTGTAGTCCAGCTGGTTACCCATAAAGAAATAGGGAAACACCTGTGTGTCACAAATTGTGCAAGGTGAAGGAGGCTGACTTTCATATGAAACTAAGCAGCTAAAGTAGTCAAAGATGGAGAACTCTGAGCAATTTCTTAGTTTGTATTTTTTGAAAATTACGATGTCTAGTACTTAAAATCTGAAATTCCTTTCAAGGCCAATTAAAAATATTTTTAAAATGTGATTTTCTGTAAAAATATCACAAAATAAAGACTAATTTGTGGTAAATTTCTAGAGGCACAGACTATAACTTCTTTATGGTACCTCTGCCATATTTCTCATTCCTGATCCACACTGCTCAGTCAGAATAACAGTTTCAATAAAACATTAGGGAGCACATTTCTAACATTGGTAAATAGTACATGTTTTTACTTTCCTTCTAAGAAATAACAGAGCCATTTTAACGAGAATTTTTAATAAATAGATAAATAAAATAGTAGTTGGAAAATTATCTAAAGCTTGAATGCTGACCAAAAAAATTGTGTTGTACAGCTCTTTAGTTTGGCAGAATTATAAGCAAAATAAAATCATGTTGTAATGGAAAGTATGGGGCAAACTATAATGACAGAAATTGCTGCCAATTCTTCTCATAACAGTAATGATAACATCAAATCAGGAAGAAACAACCTCCCAGTCCCCCTCAGCTTTGTCTTTCTTTTGAAGGGATTTTATTAACTGCACAGTAAAATTAATCCACAAGATGTAACAATGCTAGCTGGTGGCATTGCTCCTTTGATGAATATAAAGCACTTGAAGATATAAATAGGATTTTAAAAGGACAATGACACTTGGCAGATATTTTCTGTAGCTGTACACAGGTAGAAATTTTCATTTTACCACTAAGAAAGAACACAGTGAACATTTTGAAATCTAATGGTTTATCAGTAATATATATTCTCAGATAGGAAACAGAGATGCTAACATGGACTGAACACAAAAGCTGATCATGTCAGCGACTATCACTGTGTAGACAGTAATACTTCTGACTGAATTGCAGATGTCTTAAAAATTACAAAATTGAAATAATTGATCTAAATGCTCTATTAGCAATAACACAAAATATATAAAAATGGGGGGCCTTATTAAAACTGAAAAAGCATAATCAAATCAACTATACAATGAAGTAGCAAAATAAAAAGCAGATAAATCAGACTTGACTCTGATTAAATAGCTGATGGTCCAGAAAATGTCAGAAAACCTACCATGCAAATGAGGAAAGAAGTAGTCTCAACAATTCCAGCAATTAATTATGGGATTTTTGAAAAAAAGGTGAATTAGTAGCAAAAAAAAAAAAAAAATCCTACTAAATAGTATTAAAAAGTTAATATTTTTTCTAACAGATGTGGTATAATCCAATATCATGCCTGGGCTTGCACTATTAGGAGGCCAACTTGGAAAAATGGGCAGTCACAATCAAAACTGCCAGATGAAAATTATTCCATCTTTACCCACCAAACAATGAAAAGACATCAAGGGATTTTGGTATTCCCAGTGAAAAAATAGGGAAGAGGCTCAGTAAACCCACACTTGACATGGAAATTATGCCTTAAGCAAGAGTAAGAAAGAGATAGATGAAGTTATACAGTTGCATCCTGTTCTTCAACCCACTTCAATGCCTATGTCATTCTGTTTCTGAAACAACAGAAATAAACTATTACAGGATATAGTTATTTAGTCTGTGCTAGGTTAGAAACTGGATTAGATAGATAATCATAATAAGCCTTGTAATTGAAAATAGGTCCAATTCATATCTGATCTAAGCACCTCAAACAGCTTTGAACATCCAATTCACTGTTAATGTTCAATTATATGTAAAATAGTAGTAATAATTCAGTGAAAAATTAATGATACTTACGGACACAAACAGGAGTTTGTCCAGACCACTTGTGATCCTGTAGGCAAATTCTGACAGACGTACCAACAAGTCGAAAGCCAGGATTACACTGGTAGACTACAGTATCACGATAACTGAAACCATCTCCACTAATATGACCATTTACAATTGGGTCTGGAGAACCACAGTGACCAGCTACAATAAAAGAACAATCCATCAAAAACATGTATGTTTACAAACCTTGCCAACATTTACAAGAAAGCTGACAGGAAAACAGAACTTCATCTCTTTAGAGTCAAATGCTGTACAGACAGAACAAGTTCCAAGGTGTGAAAACTACAGGTGATATTTCTTCTACTTTTTTAGGATGAAATTATACTCAAAGAGTTTAAATTTTCACATGTGTATTTTCTGCAGATTCTGTTGCAGAAATAACAGATTTGCAGAAGAATGGCTGGAAAATGTAAATAGCAAATGCAGAAGAATGTCTGGAAAATGTAAATAGCAAATGCCCCAAATTAAAAAACATTCATTTTAATTGCTAGAAATCTTACAGTTTTAGGATGGATTATTTTTTCCCCTTTGCCTTAGTAAGGTTTCCTTTTTCCTCAGAGCAGATCATTCTCTGGCAGACACCAACCAGCATAGAGCACTCTACATCTATAAAATGAAAATCTCTTGCCCTCCAAACCAGCACAGCTGCTAGCAAGCTGCCTACCAGGATCAATATTGGTTTAAACTAACTCAAACTATTACTGGAAATTGTCTTGGAGAATCTCAGCCAAAAAGGCATTGTTTGAATGATTTAACAGGAGAGATTATCAAGTTTCATGCTCATTCCCATGTTTGAGTGTTATTTTATTAGAAAAAACTTAGCATTTGTTATCATACGTATCCAACAAATTACTTATTTCTCACTATCAGGTCTTCAGACATTAATAGATAAATCCTAATAGAGTAATCAACTGAAAACAAAACAAATTTTTTTTTTTTTTTTAAATGAAGAAAACATAAATCATTTCCATTGCATCTTAGTCAGTCTATTGCCTTCAAGAAAAGAAACACTGAGTTATTTCAAATATTTATACATGTCCCAGTTAGATATATTAGCTCCTTTACAATGCCATTTAGGCCTCAATTTTTATTCATATTTATTAGAAATTTTCTCCAGTCTAATTTAAAGCCTGTAACATAGAAAGCAGGTTTCTACACAGACTTCTTGACAAAAAGAAAAATTTCTACAGCTATTTTGTTATGTTAAAATATTTAATAACATTCAACTTCAGTTTCTACAATTTAGTTGATGTTTAGTTATTAATGGATTTCAGTAATGAATCATAAAAAGTGTTTTTACTGAGTTTATAGTTTACTCTTTCCAGATAATAATCACCTTTGTGTTATCTTCAGCTGATTCTTAGCTAAACTGACCAATTTAATGTATTTTCTGTTCTTAGAAACTCATATTAATGTCAAAATTATAATAAACCCTTCTTTATATTGCTTTCCAATTTGGCCAGTCCACTTGAAATGGCCACCTTTTCCAGATGGATGAAAACATGGAAAGGAAGAAATGTCTACCAGCACTGTTTCCTCTTTAGTTATATTAGCTGCTGTTAACATAGAATGCATTATTCTAGGGTAATAGCATTCTTGCACTAAGGAAGACAAGTAAAGATTTTTATTCTCTGTAGATTCTTCATTCTGTTTGAAAACAGAGTTGGTGAGCAAGAAACTATTTCTCTCTATTGATTAAAAAGGAGAAAAAAGTTGGGGTTTTTTTGTGACATTAATTATAACTGCAATAATTTAATCTGAAATTATGCTAAATCTTCATTTTGAGATGTGTAGACAGGGACCTGAGGCTCATGATCACTGCTAGAACGGGATTTTGTGTGATGTTCTGTTTCACACAGGCTGTATCCACCAATAGCAGGCCTGTTTGCAATTTAGGTTCTTTGGGATTGAACCTCCTTTCTAATAAAGTCCCTTTAATGATGCTAGACAGTATATTTCATTTACACTTAGGGACTCTTTTAAAATATTAGAAGGGTAAAACACATGCCACTTATTACTTTTTTCATGCATACAGGTTTATTATAATAATCTTAATTATAAGATTGCTGATATCTTTCAGGAGACATGATATTGTTCTGTAGATTTGTGGAAGAATGTATGAATGTAAGCTTTTCACACCCAACTTCTTATACAGCTACTCTTCCCCTGATAGGGAGTATGGCAACAGAAAGTAACAAGTATGTTGAAATAATATTTTACTCCTTGAAATATCTCATGGAATAATTTACCTTACTTTTCTCAGTCCATATTAGTAATATGATCCCCCTTACCATTCTCTCTCTTCCAGCCTTTCTCAGCCTCTCCTTCTCTACCACATACTCCAGCCCCTTGCCCCTCAATGGGCCTTTCCCCTGGACTTGCTTCAGTTTCTAGTATAGTGGAGGACACAAAAAACACATACAGTAGACTGTGCTGAAGAGGAAACAATAACTATGACCCACTTACTACGTTGCTGCTCATACAGTCCAGTCTGTAATCTTCTTAACTGCAAGGCCATATTTTAACTCTTTTTCAGCCTCCCCACTATGTAACCTGGGTTGCTTTCTGTAAAGCTTCTTTCCAGACAGTTCCAGGCCATTGCTCATGAATGCCATGAAAAAAGTGCAGGATCCTGTATTTGTCTATATTGAAATTTATGACCTTCCTGTTGGTCCATTCATCCGGGTCCTCAAGGTCCCTCTAAAATCCAGCATATCAACTGTTTTCTCATCATTGCATGTCATGCTCAAACTTGCTGAGACTGCACCCCACCCTGTTACCCAAGTCGCTGAGAGAGGCTGGATATTACTGGCCTCACTATGAATCTTCAGTGATGATCCTCAGCTACTAGTTATTCTTTCAATCATGAATTTTTTTCACCTGATTTGTAGATTCACAGAATCACAGAACAGCAGGATTTTAAAGGGATCTCTGGAAATCACCTAGTCTAACGCCCTGCCAAAGCACATTTACCTAGAGAAGGTTGCACAGGAATGTGTCCAGGCAGGTTTTGAAAGTTTCCAGAGATGGAGACTTCACAACCTCTCTGGGCAGCCTGTTCCAGTGTTCCATCATCCTCAAGGTAACTAATTTTATCCTTATATTCAGATGGAACTTCTTGTGTTCCAGTTTTTGCTCATCGCTCCTTGTCCTGTTGCTAGGCACTACTGAAAAGAGACTGGCCACATCTCTTTGACACCTGTCCTTTAAATATTGATGAGGATTGATAAGATCCCCTCTCAGTCTTATCTCCTCCAAGCTAAACAGACCCAGGTGTCTCAGCCTTTCCTTGTAAGAGAGGTGCTCCCTTCCCCTAATCATCTTTGTAGCCCTCTATTGGACTGACTCCAGTAGTTCTCCATCACTCTTGCACTGAGGAGCCCAGAACTGGACACAGTACTCCTGATGTGGCAGAGTAGAGTAAGAGGAGAACATTCCTTGACCTGCTGGTCACACTTTTCTTAATGCATACCAGAACAGCATTGGCCTTCTTGGCTACAAGAGCACATTGATAGCTCATGCTTAACTTATTGTCAAGAAAGACTCCCAGGTCCTTCTCCATGGAGCTGCTTTTGAGCAGGTCAACCCTTAACCTGTACTGGTGCATAGGATTATTCCACCCCAGGTGGAGGACTCTATACTTCCTCTTGTTGAATTCATAAGATTCCCCTCTGCCCAACTCTCCAGCCTGTCCAGATCTCGCTGAATGGTAGCACAGCCTTGTGGTGTGTCAGTCACTCCTCCCATTCTTGCATCATCAGCAAACTTGCTAAGGGTATACTTCTTCCCTATGCCTGGAAATGGACTTAGTTCCTAATACTTGCTCCCTAATTTTCCCCAGGGACTGAGACAAAATAGCTAGCCTCTTGCCTCCTTTGAAAATCTGATTATTTTTTTCCCCCCCAGCAATTGCAGTTGTTTCCACCCTTCAAGCATGGTAGAAAGTAGCCTAACACCACCATATGCCATCACCTCAGATATATCACAGATACTAGTTCTGTTTATTTGCGTAGTTCCTTAATTGATACCCTCTGCTGTATTATCTCTCTCCATCAACTGTACTGCTAGGAGTAACAAATTCATGGCCTGCTTAATCTACAGCCTGGATAAACCATGTACTAGAGTAGAGGTATACTTCAGTTTTAATCAGAATTTCTTCTCCTGAAGTAAACAATTCTCCATGGTCCTAAATATTCAGGCACTGAGGTAATTCTGAAAATTGTCATTCAGGCATTTGGGATAATCACAGGCTTTGGGAAAGGAAACTTACAAAACAGATGCAAAAATGGGAAAACAGATGCTGTATTTATACAAAACAGAATGGAATACATTTAATTTTAAAAAAGTTTTCTAGATCTAAATAGTGAAGACCTCAACAGCAATTGCTGCACTGAAGTCAAACACATGGAACCACAAGAAATTTCAAGAAGAAAGATAGCTGAGATGTGCTAACTGGCATAATGCAAAATCCAAAAAACTATGCACTCTCTTAAAGAGGGATTTATCAAGTTGCTGGATTTATTATGTGAGTCATTTCATTAACAGATCATTCCAGCTAGTGGATTTAATGATTTTTCTGGGATTTTTGACTACTTTAAATTAAATATTCCAACAACTCAAGAACTGAAAGAGCATTACAATAACATAAAATGTATGTAATTTTCCCATCAAGTATGATTACATTAAAAGAAAATTATGGTGGCCACTAGCAGATTTTTTAATAAAATAAGCTTTCAAGAATTAAGGAAATTGTTCACATGATTCAAGGTTGGTTCAGTACTTTTATTCAAAAAGTCTGGAAAGCAAGTTACAAGTAAGTCTATGTTATTTTAATAAGAATTTGAAGTATAAGCCAATATCACAATATCATACTGCAGAGGATCAGATATTTTTACAGAAGCACAGTCAGCAGTAGCATTTTTTCACAGTGATAAATGTAGAGAACTATAAATATTATAGAATTACATAAGATATGGATTCTTTTGGGAAAAAGTATTCTAAAAATTCATTAAAATGGAATGGAGTAGATTATATTTAAGTTTAGATTTTAAATTATATCCTTAACTTGTTTATGTGTAGTTTTGCACCTGAAAGTCATAAAATGTCAGGAAAAAATATCTGTTCAGGATAAGATTTTAGTCCATGATTAAATGTCATAAATACTAGGAACGGAGCCGAGTAAACTCTCCCAGTTTGATCTATGCCCTACGTATATATATGATCACTCATACACACAAAACATGCACACAAACACAGATGTTTTGTGATTTATAGGTGAAATTATACTTGAAAAAAAAGGGGAAGGGATATGAAATATCAGCAGTGTGTCATTGAGTGAAATTGAAAAAAAATCTGGCCTAACAATTTATATTTATCCTTGTATAACTGTGAAAAAAATACATACTGACTACCTGAATACTTAGGTCTTGGATTTTACCCCGGACTTATTAACTACAGTCATTGGTTTTAGATTTCTTTTGAGACAAATAATAAGTATTTGGTGAACTCTTTCTTGAGATACAGACATTAGTGTACTCAGATGGCCTGGAATCATAAATTAATTCTACACAGACCAGTGGTTAACATAAAGTGATGTCTCTTTTCATCTACAGCTGTCCTGAATTACAGTACCATACAGGTACAGTGTAGGTAAAAAAAACATCTCTGACTCATTATTATTCCTTTGAAATGGAAAGGCTCATTCAGAACTCCCAGGGTGTTTGTATCCTGATTCACAAGCTTCAGGTAAGTCCTAAAGGCACCTCTGAAATAAATTTGGTGCATGATGTCCTTGAAATTTAGGAATACACAACTAGTGGCAATCACATCATCTAGCTTTAAAATTTAAGAATTTACCTTTCCTGAATTGCTCTCTGGAGGAGCCTACATAGTTCCACTGACCTTGCTGGGAATTTAGGATCTCAGATTGTACTCTAAATTGCATCTAAATTAGACGTCTAAAGTAAATGGTGTGAATATCTCTTGTGTGAGAGAGTGTAGAGAGGCAGGAAGAAGTTTAGTAACAGAAATACAACCTTCTGCTGCATGAGATAACTCAAATTTACACTTTCACACTCAGAGCTATGCAATATTTTTGGCACTATAGAGCTTGCATGATTTTGAAAAAGCAAAGATTAAACAGTGATTAACAACCTTTCAGCTCTAAATGTGATCTTTTTTGTGAGTGAGGTAGATCTGTGCGTTTAATGGTTCTTAGCATAGGGCTGCATTCAATAATGTAAGTGATTAAATAGAAAACAAAGACCATCAAATTTTTCAGAAAAAGAATTGGGAAGTATCATAAGATAAGCATTGCTCTTACTGCAGTAACAGTTCCTGCAAGTGGAACTGTGTTCACTACAAGTGTGAACAGATCTGTAGAAATAATTTAAAATGCAGATAGTCAGGTGGAAAAAAAAAAAAAATCAGTTATGACCAAGCGGACAAGATAATAGTAATGGATACCAATTACAATGTGATTAGTGAAAAACTAAGGCAAAAAAAATCCAACAGCAAATCACTCCTGGAGAAGAAAAGGATTAATTCATATAAATGAAATCCAAGTTGTATATAGAGACGATCCTTCCTAACTATGACATCTGTAAACAGCTAATAAGTTTACCAAAGAGTTAAAATCTTCACTCTGTGTCATTTTCAAACTGGCTTTGAGAATAAACCAGCATTGTTCACTACGTGAGTCCTGTACATACCAGTTATTGGCCATGTTTACATTATTTGAATCTAAAAATCTAAGTCTATGGCTACAATAGATAGTTAATCTTCTGGTGTGTTCAATGGTAAAATATATTTCTCAGTAGTCAGACTAGAAGAAAAAACCCTTTTCTAGTCTTCCATAGGCAAGAGTTACTTATACCGCAAACAGAATCCATTGAGTTTTTTATATTATTTAGTTTGCACCTGTTGACAGCCAAATTATCCTGTGTGTATAGTCTTTCAAAAAGAAAAGCAGCACATAAGTACTAAATACCTTTATTCTTGATTAGATGATTAAGTTGTATTTCAGGTTAATTAAAAGAAATGAATGCTAACACATATCTTTATGCTTGAAATTATTAAATGCAAGTATCAAGCACTATGCTGGCAACAAATTATATAACACACCACAAAAACCTGAGGCGAAATAGCTCTTTTTTTACAATATAGCTTGCATGTTCGTAACAGAAGAAGTGGCTGAAGTAAATACACCTACACATGCAAATCTGGGGCTGGTGGATCTTCACAGTGCAGTTCAGGCATCTTTTAAATGTCAATCAGCTTCAGTCCAGGGATAACCTGACACAAGAAGGAAGCTGATGTATCTTCACATACAAACTTCCAATATAGTTCCACTGTGGAACTGATAAACTTATGTATGTGACAAAGTAGTCCTGAAGCAAACCAGTACTTCAGTGGAAATTTTCCTACTTTTACTCCTTTACTTTTTTGCTTTCTTTTACTCCTTGCTTTAAATATCAAAAGAAGTAGCTATTAAGGTATATTCCATTAATGTCATTATTTCTTACATCAAAATGACATCATTCCTAATACAGTATATTTTAAATTGAAAAATAAAGTGTATGGAATTAAAAATACATCAAGCCAGAGAAGTTTTCTTTCTTTCACAAAATTTGCCAGAAACAACTACATTTTGCTGGAAACTTGCTAATAATGAAGTGCCATTAGAAGCTAGGCTAGCTCTACTAGACAATGGTCACTACTTCTGGCTACTCTATATCTTACGAGATTACATACTGTAAAACTATTTTCACAAAGTTGTACTACAAACAATGTTGCAAAATGAAGGAATCAGTCAGGAATACATAAAGAAAGGTTTTAAAATCTTAATTCAGATCTGATTTTTTTTTTCCTGAAAAGATTCTGTCTTCATTTTCCTTGCTGCTACAGCCTAATATCTCAGTTGAAAGAAGAACAGCCAATCAACATGGCAAGTAAGACACAAAGGCTGAGATTTTATTCCTGTCTCTGAGAGAAGACTCCCATATTTCTGTATTTCACCTATACCCCATGAAATTGTGTACTCTGTACTGATGAAGAATAGAGTTAATATGCTGCTGCTAACTCCACATTCTTTTTCATCAAGGTTAGATTATTATGCTTTTGTCTGTCAGTGCATTAATGTCTTATGGCTTTTAACCTGTTTCAAAATATTTTCTTTAAAAGAAATCTCAGGCATTAAATACCTCCTGAAATGCAGGATGTTGTCACTAGTACTGTTAAAAATCATGTTTATCAAGTGATACTTGCTGTTCTTTTTATCTTAATAATCTGCTAAGACAAAATTTATGATACTTGACAATTGTCTTTTTTGAAGACATGATTGAGATGCTACGTCATTCCACCGCACCTGGTTATTGTGATGCAGGTGTTCTTATTTTCTTTTAATAGAATATTTTACCAGGGGAATGTTGCTGTGCTTTAAAATGCAGCTCTGATTTTCTGTTTTCCTCATGGGAACTGTTGCCATTTCTTTCAGGTTTGCATCTTGATGAGAGCATGAACTCAAAGTTCAATAACTACAAATACATTTTATGATGGTACTATAAGGTCTCTTTGCTTAGGAATTTAAGAAAAAGAGCAGATTACCTACTTATCACTTATATCTATAAGGTAATGAGCATCAGCAATCTAATATGCCAAAGATCATATGTATGTCTGTTTGAACACAGGACAATGGCACTATTGACACTGAGAAAGTTAAGAATGGGTTCAGGTGTCTAAGAATGTTGATCAAGATTTCATTATCAGTTCTTTAGGTATATGTAAAAATTTTTGCTTGCAGGTCCACGTTGACACCGTCTTACTGCAAATGTAGATGCCAGGTTTATTTTGACTTGATTCATGAAATTAACAACATCAGAGATTATTCAGACAGCATTAGGGTTTGAAGAAGTAATGCTTAGAAAAAGGTGTTTTTTTCAGTTTTGATTTGAATTCAATTCTTCAGATAGGACAAAAGTATGTTGTTCTTCATGACATACTGCAAAACATATCAATCCACATTCTTTTAATAGAGTGTTTTGAAGACACAAAGGTCAGATGAAGATAACTGGTGCTTTATTTTTCACATGCAAAATTGTCATATTAATATACTTAAAAAAAACTTAACGTTTCTACGGAGTGGGAAGACAAGGGATTTTATAATTTAGAAATCAGTGTAACTTATTTAAAAGCTTTAAGTCAAAAGTTACTGTCAGACATGTATCTAATTAGTCAAACACTTCTCTAGCCTACCTGCAAATTTTACAAGAAGTGAGCTCTGGATAGAGAATAGAAAATTCATGCAACAGCTACTACCATTTCCTTTACTGTTTCATGGCTGAAAAAACCAGGAATATGGTTTATTCTGGATAATTATTAGCTTCTTTAGCTGTTTTTGGAGTTTCCTAAAATCAGTTCATTATTTCTTCTGTAAAACAATCAAATTATTGCATATGATAGGTGGTCTAACTGTTTTGTTTAAAATGTAGCAAAAGGATGTGGCTAGGCAGCAGAGAAGAAACCTGCTTTTCATAGCATCATAGAATGTTAGGGGTTGGAAAGGACCTCTGGAGGTCATTGAGTCCAACTCCCCCGCCAAGCTGGACCATAGAATCTAGGGCAGGTCACACAGGAACGCATCCAGACGGGTCTTGAAAGTCTCCAGAGAAGGAGACTCCACAACCTCTCTGGGGAG
>JAVSBS010024264.1:19874-62374 GCA_033124195.1 Coracias cyanogaster
TTGAAAGTCTCCAGAGAAGGAGACTCCACAACCTCTCTGGGGAGCCCGTTCCAGTGCTCTGTAACCCTCACAGTAAATAATTTCCTCCTCATGTTGAGGTGGAACTTCCTGTGCTCTAGCTTGTATCCATTGCCCCTTGTCCTAGATTTTTAAGTGAGGTTGAACTCTGGAAAAGAAAGAAGAGATTCCTCCTTTCCTGAGAGCAACTGAGTACACTCAGCTGTGAGGCAAGAAGAAACTTTGCACAATGAGGGTAGACAAAACAAGTAAAAGATTCCAGAAATAAATATACTGTCCACAACCAATAATATACCCAGTGCTAAGCCTCAAAGGTGACTGAAAAAGAAAACAATTTTCTTATGTCTGTATTAGGAGTGCAAACCAATATGTGTGGAACTGAAGAATGAAAGAGTGGGGTGAGAACTTAAGGTCCAAACTATATATATCTTGAGGTTTGGAAGCATGTTGATTTTGCTTTACTTTAGACTGTCTTTTGTCTACTTCCTTTGGCTTACTTGTTGCTTTTATATTTTGTTCATTTAAAAATATTGTTGCTTGATAAGAACTGAATTCTGGTACTTAATACTGTGTTTACTTAAAACAAAACAAAATAAAACAAAAAACAGAATTTTGGGGTTTTTTACCTAGGCATTGGGTTTCAGTACCACTCCAGAGACCATTTGCCAAGCATTCTCTCACGTGAGAACCAACTAATGTGTATCCTGTGTTACAGGTGAATATTGCAGTAGCTCCATACACTGTTAAGGTTCCAATCTTATTTCCATTCGGTGGAGAAGGAAGACCACCACAGGAGATAACTAGGAAAAAACCCAAACAACAGAACAAACTGAAATATGAAAATACTTTTCATAATTTCTTAGACTGGAAGACAATATACCACCTCACATTTTCTTTAAAAGTAAATAGGAATAAATATAAGAGTTGTATTTCACAGTACGGGCTTAAAATTACACTTGATTTTGGCAACACATGTTCTAAATCTGAAAATTCATTAATATCTTTACATCTTGACAGCAGCTTAAACACAATCTCTATTTCCAGATCTGAAACAATTACATGAATGTCCAGGAAGGCTGCAGTTACATTCCATGTGTATATACTCATGGCTACTCCTCAAATATACTTTCCTTGGTCATTTTAAGTGTTATGTCTGTTTAAAGATACTGTCTCCTTTTAACATGTAGTATTCTGAATCATTGTGAACTTTTTTTCTTATTCTCCACTACTATTCATAATCACATAAAATATGTGGTAGTTTACTTGCTAAAATATAAATCTTTTTCCTAAGGTTATACTTGACCCACTATCACAGAAATCTTCTGTAGCATCAGCTGCAACCTACAGCTATTACAGGTACGACATGAAAAATTTTCTTTTAAGAATGTACTAAACTAATTAAAGTCATTCTGTCACCTCTTTTGATTCTAGAAAAATATATCATTAATATTGTTATTTAAGATGCAGACCAATGCCTTCAAGAGCCTCTACTGTGGTTTTTTATATGTTATCATAAATTGCGGCTTTATTTTCAAAAGCATGTTAATCACAACTAAACTTCTGATTTAAACCTCTAGGTCACATTCTTCTGTATCTTAAAAGGTTCACAGTAGAAAATAACATGGAATTAAGTAGAAGTTGGATAAAATCAAGTACATGCCACTGCGCAGGTAACTCAGCCATAATCAGAACACATGTGATCAAAGTTTCTTATGCACATAAGGTTTCCAGAGGTGTGGAAGACTCCTTTTGAATACAATTAAGTCACATTAATTTGTGGAGTAGCCTAATACTGTACCTTAGAATGCTAACGCTGAATATCAATTACACTTATGTATATGTGTGGTAAACCGACCCACTATTTTAATATGTTATATCAACTTATTTTCCTAAAATGCAATAGAATTAATTGTTCTAAACGTATTACAAATGCTTTATTATTTTTAATTACAGTGATTCCAGTTGAAAATAACTCAACTAAATGACTAATGAGCCACCTCATGATTTGTTACGCAGCTGGTTAGCATGTTCTTAAATAAATAAAATAAATTTACTAGTTAGGTCTCTCTTAAAGCAGAAGTCCCTTAATTTTATGTTTTGCAGTTCCTTTAGAGATACTATTCACAAGTAGATACTGATAAATAGGATCTAAATGCCCTCTCATCTGCGTTTCAGTTATCTTTCCTGCTGCTTCAGAAATATAAGCAGATCGAACCTGTATTTATATAACCTAGCTTTAGCATGTGAATGACACACAGAAAGTAAGACTTGAACTCCTCAAAATACTCTGCAGTGGATTTCTGGATCATAATGATCTATATCCAATGGAAATATTACTGAACATCTCTTGAGGGATGAATCTTGCCATAATTAAATTCTAATCAGTCCTCTATCAGAGGCCAAAATAATGTACCTGTGTTATAAATAAACTAATGTGTATTCAGTCAGCAACTCCTTGGGTTTTTGTATCTACCTAATACTTTGCTTTTGATTAACTGCATCCCATAGGGGTCACTCCATTTTCTACTCACCTAAAAATTCTTTAATTGGAGAGGTTGGTCAAGAACTAGCTTTTCAAAGCAGCTGAACAGTAGCTACATATTAGGTAGCAAATACAAACCAAGGTTTTTAGTATGTGTGCACAAAAGGAAACAGGCACAACTGCAGTTAATAGAATAAAAAACCCATTAGTTTTAAATTCAAAAAGAAAAATGATACAGCTACTACTGGTTTACAAGAGCTGTTGAAGAGTCATCTTATTTTTCCACTGAATATTTTCAAAAGGAAAGTTTCCCAAAACAGCACTAATGGCATAAGATCTAACACTAATAGATAAGATCAAATATACTGCTTTTATGTATCTAGTGTTTTGATTGCTGTAACACGTAGTTCTCTCAGACTTATTCTAAAAAACACCTTAAATAATCTTTTTCTAGAAAATAAATATTGGTTTATATTGATTTTTAGACAAATGATGTACATCCTCCTTTGTTCTCTGTTGTTTTCCTATAGTAGCACCATTCTCTAATACTGTCTCTGTAAATTCAATGCCTTAGGTTTATAGCCACACACCTTCCAATATTGGTGAGCGATTGTGTCAATTTATACTTGAATCACTTGGGAATGATTCATTGCCATCTGAGATGTCTTTGGGTCCTCTGTCTAGCCCCCAGTTGCTGTTGAAGAAGGTTGAGAATCTCTCCCAAGTTCTGTTTAGTATCTATCAGCTTAGATACTTTAATTTGTCTCATATGACAACAGGAGCTTGTACTTAGGCAAGTTTTGTCTTCTGTTTGTCACAGTATGTACACCATGCTGAAAGTTTTGCTCAACCATTTATTTGGAATATGAAAAGCTATCTGATGTTTATGTTCATTCTGTTATGACTGTCGCAGAATCACATGAAATACGTTTGGTATCATTTATCATAAGGTATTATTGACATGTCTGCAGACTTAACAGTTTGACAGAGCAGAACAATTCTTTCCTAATCTCTTAAAAAATCAGAATATAATTTATTACAGTATAATTTAGTAAGTTGTTCATCTAATCCATAGAATTCTTTCCTACAGTGCTGCAAAAAAAAAAATCTCCTCCTGATTCAGCTCATTTCAGAATAGTCATTATCAAATACCTTCTAACATTAAAAAATTCACTGAAAAAAAAAAAAAGTAAACCACTCTCTAAAAAGAAAATAAAGCATCTCTTTCAGAATGAAATACTAAATTTGAATATCTCACTTGAAATGACATACTACTAAAAATTGAATGCCTGAACTTTATTTCCAGGTCTGCTTAGTATGCTAGGCCTGTCAGTTGACCATTTTCCTTCAGATGTTTGGATCTTTTGTGCTGCCTTGGCATTGAAAGAGAAAGCCTGTAAATACTACCATAATGTGGGAAAAAAAAAAATTTGGGACATTTCTTAAGACACTGATACTGTAAACCTTGAAAATGTTATGACCCCACTGCAAATGTCAAGGTTCTCTAAATCCTTAAACACCTAAAGTCAGGGCTAATGTAATTTATGATACTTCCATATGAAGACGTTATAAAAGCTCATATTTATGTCTCTACCAGTACAGTTTTCCTGCTCCACCCAAGAGGCCAAAGCAGTATCATCTTCTAATCTAATTCTAATCTGGAATCTTCTAAAATGATAATATTATCTCACAGTATTCTCTAAACATTCATGCACTATCTCATTGAATAAATCCATAGGCAGTCATAGATCATCATTCAGACTGATCTTCAGATGCTACTTGATTCTTGCATGAAATATATAGTAATTTACACATAAAGAATGTGAATCAATTTCAGCAAGTTCGTGACAATTTCATATTTACATACATATAGGAGATTGATAGAAAAATATTTTTTTAAAAAAACTTTATTTACCAAATAAAATATACGTATTAAAAAGCATAGGATAATCTGTAAACAAGTATGTTCCTTACCCTTACAACTTGGCCTTTCATTGCCCACACTCCATGTTCCATTAGTCCTGCACTGTATGAGTCTGTGACCCAACAAATAATATCCAGGACTGCAGCTGAGCATGACTTGAGCTCCATACTCATTCAGTGATCCAGATATCAGTCTCCAGACAACATGTTCTGAGAGTAGAGTCTCTATGCTGGGACAAGTTACAGCTGTGAAGGAAGGACACTAAAATGTTAGCATTCTACCCCTAAGTTTTTTCACAGGTATATGTCTTGCCTTACTGACAGAGGATTTGTAAGGTAAAATTGAGCATAACATAAGCATTTTTGAAAAGCAGGTTCCAAAAAATAATGAACTTCATACAGTGATACAAATTGAGTGGGAGTTTGTAGTACATTTTCATTTACTGAGATGCAGTGGAACAATGACATACCGTTATGGTCTCTAATGTGAGTTATTTAAAAACTTCAGAGGGAAAACACATCACAGACTACAGCAAATGTAAAAGGAAATGTAAATAATGCTATGTAACAAGGCTCAAGTGGTGCTTTATTTTTCTATCCATGTGGTGGTTCACTTTAGAAAAGCTCTAACGAGTTCTTAAAACAGGTTGCCATAAAAGCTGTTAACACACATTCAAATGCTAATTACTATAAAATACTATACTGTGGATATTCAGAAAATAAATTACATTCCAGTTTTAAACACTTCACAACAAAAAGCAAAGATAACATTTAGAGAGAATTTCAGATTTCATAAGAGAATATAGGAACTTTGTTAGAGTACACAGGGATGCAACAAGGAAGACTAATGTCCACTTGGAATTAAATCTGGTAAGGGAAGTCAAGGACAACAAGAAGGGCTTCTTCAAGTACAGCAGTAGCAAAAGGAAGACTAGGGAAAACATGGGTCCACTGCTGAACGATGTGGGTACCCCAGTCACAGACTGAGAGCAGTCCTGAGGAGAAAGTCTTCAGGGTGCTGATTGATGAAGAGCTCAACAAGAGGTAAGAGAGAGTGAAGCCCAGAAAACCAACTGTATCCTGGTCTGCATCAAAAGAAGTGAGGCAAGCCGGTCAAGGGAGGTGACTCCCCCTCTACTCTGGTCTGGTGAGACCTCATCAGAAGTACTGCATCCAGCTCTGGATCCTCCAGTACAAGAGGAACATAGACCTGCTGGAGAAGGTCCACAGGAGGGTAACAAAGATGATCTGAGGGCTGGAACATCTCTAGTATGAGGACAGGCTGAGAGAGTTGGGGTTGTTCAGCCTGGAGAAGAAAAAACTCAGGGGAGACCTTATTGAGGCTTTCCAGTAGCTGAAGGGGGCCTACAAGAAAGCTGGGGAGGAACTTTTCATGATGTCTTACAGTGATAGGATGAGGAGTAATTGCTTTAAACTGGAAGAGGGTAGAGTTAGATGAGGAATTAGGAAGAAATTTTTCACTCTGAGGGTGATGAGTCAGTGGAACATGTTGCCCCAGGAGGCTGTATATTCTCTAACACTGGATGTGTTCAAGACTAGGTTGGATGGGGCTTTGAGCAACCTGGTCTAGTAGAAGGTGCTCCTGCCTATGGTAGTGGGGTTGGAACTAGATGACCTTTAAGGTCTGTTCCAACCTGAACCATTCTAAGAGTCTATGATCCTTCATTGGATGAGGGGGAAACTATAGTGACCAGGGATAAGGAAAAGGCTGAAGTACTGTTTTTAACAGTAAGACCAGTTATTCTTTGAGTGTCCAGCACCCTGCACTGGATGACAAGGATGAGGAGCAGAATAAAGTCCTCATAATCCAAGAGGAAATGGTCAGTGTCCTACTACACCAAAGGGTACTGAGGGAGCTGGTGGAAGTGTTCACCAAACCGCTGTCTATCATTTATCAGCAGTTCTGGCTAAAGAGAGAGGTCCCCGTTGACTGAAGGTTAGCAAACACAATGCCCGTCTATAAGAAGGGCTAGAAGGAGGATTCATGGAACTACAGGTCTGTCAGTCTGACTTTGGTGCCAGGGAAGGTTATGTGGTAGATCATCATGAGTGCCATTAGGTGGCATGTACAGGACAAGCAGGTCATCAGGCCCTGTCTGCATGGGCTTATGAAGGGCAGGTGCTGCTTGACTAATCTCATCTCCTTCTATGACAAGGAGACCCACTTCGTAGAGGAGGGAAGGGCTGTGGATATTGTCAACCTGGACTTTAGCAAAGGTTTTGACACAGTTTCGCACAGGATTCTCTTGGAGAAACTGACTGCTCATGGACTGGATGGGTGTATGCTTTGCTGGATAGAAAACTGGCTGTATGGCAGAGACCAAAGAGTGGTGGTGAATGGATTTAAATCCATTTGGTGGCCAGTCACAAGCAGTGTTCCCCAGGGCTCAGTATTGGGGCCTTGTGGTATCTGGATAATGAGGTGGGGTCCTCTGTACTTGAAGAGGCCTTGCTCTCTCCAGTGCAACCCAGGGGAGTGGAGACTCACCTGTCTATTACAGGATGCAGAGAGAAGGAGGGGGCCTTGCTGAGGCAGGACAGTCCTACTTCTGGTCAGCAAGGACAACAAGACAACAGGAACCTGTGTAGTTCTTTGTTTCTGAGAAAAGGCTATAAAATCTGACAGCTACCCTTTGCCTCATTACCTGTGAAATGCATATTCCAGTTGACACCCCTGCATATGCTAATGAAGATTATAGAGACTATAGCACTTGTCTCTCCACCCAAATCGTACTACATATTACCTGAGGAGAGTGGGGGGGAACCTTGCAGTTTTGGGGATAAAACACAGAGAAAATGATGGTTAATTGGGAGAGAAGAACATTGACATCTGACAGACCGGTCGACAGGCTGCATTCTCTTCCTCCACCCCAGGCAGGGACACCTCTCTGGGTAAGCGTTGAACCTTTCACCCTCTGGTGAATGTTAACCCCAGGTTGTTGTATAATTATTACTATTTCTGCTAGCAATATTCATCTTAATTAGTAGCACTACTGTAGTTAGTGAATTTATCAACAGCCATCTTGAATCTGTTCTGTCGCTCTCCATAAAATAACTAATTTTGAATATTTGTGAATATGACTCATCGGAAGTCCTGTGTGGGGACTCTGATATAAAAAGAACAGTGAAAGTCCTGGGACAAATATCAAAATTACATTCCCTTAATACGAGAGGCCTGTTCTTTTTTGTATCTTTATGAACGATCTGGATGAGGGAATGAAGGGCACCCTCAGTAAGTTTGCAGATGACATCAAGTTGAGCAGGCATGTTGATCTGCTTGAAGGTAAGGAGGTTCTACAGAGGGATCTGGACAGGCAGGATTGATGGGCCAAGGCAAATTGTATGAGATTTAACAAGGCCAAGTGCCAGATTCTACACTTAGCTCACAACAACCCCATGCAACACTACCAGCTTGAGGAAGAGTATCTGGGAAGCTGCCTGGTGGAAAAGGACCTGAAGGTGTTGGTTGACATCTGGCTGAACGTGAGCCAGCAGTCTGCCCAGGTGGCTAAGAAGGCCAACAGCATCGTGGCTTGTATCAGAAATAGTGTGACCAACAGTAGGGAAGTGATCATGCCCCTGTACTCAGTACAGGTGAGGCTGCACTTGGAATACTGTGTTCAGTTTTGGGCCTCTCACTACAAGAAGGACATTGAGGTGCTGGAGCATGTCCAAAGATAGGCAATGAAGCTGGTGAAGGGTCTAGAGCAAAAGTCTTATAAGAAGCATCTGAGGGACCTGGTGTGGTTTAGTCTGAAGAAAAGGAGGCTTGAGGGGAAACCTTATTGCTCTCTATAACTACCTGAAAGGAGATTGTAGTGAGGTGGATGTTGATCTCTTCTCCCATATAACAAAGCAATAAAATAAGAGGAAATGGCCTCAGGTTGTGCCAGGGAAGGTTTAGATTGTATATTAGGAAAAAATTCTTCACAGAACAGATTGTAAACCACTGGCTGTCCAGGGAATGTGTGGAGTCACCATCCCTGGAGGTATTTAAAAGACATATAGGTGTGGTGTGGAGGGACATGGTTTAGTGGTGACCTGGTAGCACTGGGTTAATGGTTGGACCTGATGATTTGAAAGATCTCTTCCAACCAGAATGATTCTATGATTCTATGATGAACTGGTGGTGAATCTTTGCCCGTTTATATTCTCAAATTCCTTTTCACCTTTATAATACAACTGATGTTTTATTTCAGAACTACTTATGATTCATAGTTCTATAAGTAGACATTGTATGAAAACATTAAAAATTATAAAACAAGCTTCTAAAAGTTCTACTTATTTTCCAATTAATGTTTAGATAAAAATCAATGTCTGAACCATCACTATTATAGCTCAGCATACCATGGCTTCCAAAAATACCTACAGTGAAATCTGCAATATGCAGATTATACAAAGATAACATTAGTGTTCTTTAAAATGTTTTATATTAGTGAAAATAGCATAAACCAATGAAGAATCTAATTTATATCTTTGAATAAGTATATTAAAGCAGTAATGGAAAAAAGCAATAGTTATGCAGCTACACTTACCACCCCAGGCAACTAAAATGTTAGAAAAATTAATTAACCACAAACTCAGTTTCCTAGGTTATACATCCACTCACGCCTATGAAAGCAAGTAAGAACAGAGGCTAACAGGTTATTCTATTTCAGCAGTATTTTTGTTAATGAGCATCTACTAGTCCAGATGCCAGAAAAACACACATGGGGTGTAACCTATATGGGTACATTTTATACGTACTTATAGAGAAATATATTATAATATTGTATACATTCATCATCTTGGTTTACAAGTTATGGTACTTATCTTTAAAGAAATGGTAAGATATCTTGGCATAATCAGAAAAAAAAAATGGCACCGTGATCTTGCAAAAAGTGAACACATTCAGTCTTCTAATCTTGTAAAGAGAAATACGGAAGTAAATTGTAACATTTGCTGTCATTATTTTTTCACCCTGTGGCACAATATTTTAAATTGGTTCCCTGGACCTGGTCAAAAACACTGATAGTGCAGAACCTACTTCAATGCTCTTTTCTGCATATTTCTTAAAGCAATTCTGATTTCAAGTGGTCAAGTATCTGTACATCTTTTTACTACATGTCTAGCAAAACTCCAAAACTGGCCATAAATCATAATTATAATATTCTTAAGTACTTATGTTAGACATTTTCTAGCATGTAAAAATGCCTGTGTTAAATAAAAACACGTTTCCTACTGGCCCAGAGAACATTTCTTTTCGTGTTGCTTTGTCACGAAAAAAAGTGATGCTTGCCTTGTAAAAGAATTATGTCCTAATGTTCACCTTAGTTCTTCTAAAAGTATCATACATACTTAAACTCTTCTTAGGGCAAACACTGGGTGTGTGCCCCATCTCAAAGTAGCAGAAGTTTCTAGTACTGCAATGCGCTGTTTGTCAAAGCAAACTCATTACAGATATTTCTTTTAATGGAACATTAATTTTGGAACAAGGAAATACAAACTCTCTAATAGCATAAAGTATACATACTAAACAGAGAAATAAGTTCTCTTTTGCTTCAGAAGTATCTTAGTATGATCTCCATTGGTTCATATCTCACACCATTTTTTTCAGTAGTTTCCTCTTACCGCATCATGCATTTTCTTTTAATGATATACTGAGACACAACCAATTCTTTGTAGTTCTTTCAAATCTTTCTTCTAAAACAACTGCTTCTTTATATTATTCAGAGAAAAATAAATATTTACGTTCAAGCTATGAACAGACTTCAATGGCATTGACTAAGAAGTTCAATTGCTTTGGAGAGAGAATGACGGGTTTAGATCAATATTTCTATTTAATGAAGAAAGTCAGTGTCAAGTGTCCACAAAATCAAAAACTCTAAGAAAATATGTTTAGTGATGCCCAAAAAGATAGCTATTCTTATTTGTAATCTTCAACATATGAAATGTAGATAGTCCAAGTCATAAGAATGTTCAGGAAAAAAATGTATACTGCTTCTGTTCTCATTTCTATCAGTTTTGCAATTCTGTACCCAAGCCAAAAACCCCTGTACAAGGTGAAAAAGGAAAATCACTTCTAGAACACTGAAAAATCTAGATTTCTAAATCAGAGAAATCTCACAGTAGGAGAAAGATACACAGGAAAATAAGCATATAGTGAAAAACATAAAAACATAGAAACAAAAAAATGTCTCAGATAAATGGATTGACCTTATATATTCACATGCAGCTCTAGATTTAATCAGCATCTTTATTTCCGTAGTAGCAGGCAAAATTCAAATCATATGTGATGTAATGGAATAGATATTCCCCAAAGATTCTTCCCCCTTTTTTTTTTTTTTTAATCTTTGATGGAAACTTACTACTTTTCACAAGAGTCCTTTACAGGTGTGTAAAACTTCTGATGATAGCTGTTTCTCATCTAACTGGATTTGCAACTTTAACCCTTAAGTTTGTAATAGTGCCTATATACCTGCCTATATACTTCCTTTCTTTTTAGGCATTATCTAAATGATATTAGTTGGTGTAAAAGGTATTAGAGGCAGTTTATGTGGTATACAGTAAAGAAAGAATCACGCAAGCACCAGTGCTGATCATCATTTAGATTTCTTGGATATTTCCATATCTTTTGGATGGGATACTTTTTGGAACTCTCTATTCTCACTCACTTATCTGACCAACAGTAACATACTAATTAATAGGTTTCAGTAGAAAGTTTTGGTATACTTTACACAGTGTCCTCTATTCACATGTAAAGTTACCGCTATGTGGTCTATTGGTCTAATTTAAGGTATTGGCTGATAAAGACTTTCAAATAACAATGCAGATAGACATTTCTAGTTCTCTTCATCTCGTGCTAGAGATGTTTATATAGACAAACTAGAGCAACTTATCTGTCATTCAGTTAAGCCTTCTTAGTAGCTATCTGTTGACTGGTATTTCAAGTAATTAAATTCAATAGTCCAATGTCCACGATCCATCTGTGTCTTGCTGTATGACCAGCATGAATCATATTTCTTATGATTCAAATCTGATGTAAATACTTTTAATTAAAACAAAGGAGTTTCAAACATCTGCCTTAAGCATTATATTATCAGAGATACTTTGCAAAACAAACCGCACTGATTTCAACCTTCATTTTAATAGCCCTGTGGATAAAATGAACTCATTTGTTTACCATTTACCTTTCTGTGCTGTGTTTGATGCTCATCATCTGAGATGTTTTTTGTCTCTGGAGACTAAATACATTTATCCTTACAGCAGCAATACTGTAAAAACAGCGTGTTATGCAGATTGTCTAGGGTTTTGTACTGTGAAAGTAAGAAATCTTGCGTAAAGCATGTCTGTCTCTGAATAGCAATTAAATTTTTAAATAATGGCTTTAATATTACATAGATGACTAGCATTTTAATTTAGCACTTCTGGTTTTAGAAGTAATAGGATTCTTTTTCAAGGTGAGTAAATTTTTAGGAAAGGAAAAAAGAAGAGAAAAAACTTTTATATATTTTGTTAGGATGTGATTAACATTAAACAAAATTTTTTAATGTTGAAAAATGTGTTAAATGTTAACGATCAAGCTTTTTTTTCCAGGGTACTCATTATCTGGTTAAGTTCTATCATTTCACTAATGCAAGTTTGTTGTTTGGGTTTTTTCACTGTGGATACAGTGTTATTAATTCAAAATTTTTAATCCCCAATTAGTTTAACTGGTCTCATCCCTCTGAAAAAATCTGTTAATAATTCTGCTAACTAATCATTCAAGTTCTATTCTTTGTATCGTGTCAATGTTTTCTGAGAGAATGGAGCCCAGTTCAATATACTGGAGCTCTACCTTCCCTATGCGTATGGCTCTGAATTCAGAGCATGTCTGTGTGATCACAGCTGGTTTTGAATAAACTTTCTTATGGACCGCTGTGTTTAGTGTTAGGCACTGCTCTCCCAGAAAGGTGTAGATCAAGTGGAGATTGTACAGAGGACAATAATGAGAATCACCAGTCAAAGAACAAAGAGTGAGAATGAAACAGAGCAAGACAGTTATCTCTACAGAAGAGGTGACTGAGTGTATTTGGTACAGGAATCAAGGTGTTGGCAAGGAGGTGGGTGCTGCAGGGCTGGCCTCTGTGAGAAGAGGCTTCCAAAGGACCTACTGCAGGACATGGCTGAGCCGAACAGCCAAGACATACTATACTGTAGGAAGACCCATGCTAAAGCAAGTTTATCCTGAACGACAACAGCATGTGGAGAAGACCCACGCTGGAGCAGAGGAAGACTGTGAGGAGGAAGGAGGAGCAGAGAGGAGCTGCTTATAAACTGACCACAATTCCCACTCCTTATCCCCCAGCACTGCTTGAAGAAGAGTCAAGAGCAAAGGAGTGAATTTGACCCTGGGAATAGAGGGAAGGAAGTGCTGGTTTGACTTTTTTTTTTTTTCCTGAAATGTATTTTACCGTATTTTAATTGGCAACACATTAAATAAATTTTCCCCAAGTCAAGATCAGTGACAGCAATCTCTCCATCCTTATCTCGACCCATGAGATTTTTCACCCTATTTTTCCCTCTGCCTGGTTGAAAAGGGGAGTGAGCGAGTGAGCAGCGGGGTGAGGTAGGAGTTGCGGCTAGGATAACCCACCACACTCAAAAAAACCCCAGTTTTCAAACACATTAAAAAGAACGGAATAAGAATAAAATAACTTCTATTTGTCCGCTGTGGATATTAAATGAAATAATGCACTTAAATACAGAAAAACAGATTCATATTATATATACTAGAAAAAAGCTTGCAAGGTGAAAAAAACTAAATTACTGAAATGAGAGTACTCAAGAAGGTCTTTGAGGTTAGGTCAAGTGACCATCGGTAAGGGATGCTTAGAAGATCTCCTGAATTAACTTTCAGCAGTATTTTCTGACAATTGCTCGCTGTGAATTAACTCAAATAAATTAAAAACATTTCACCATCACTTAGAATTTCACAATTCTTATATTCAAACCACTTTCGTCTTTCTTTAAAAATACCTTGGAATTTTACTTGTTTGAAAAACTAAAGTGCTTTTCAGATTCAGAATCAGGAAAGCACATACATATGTTGTTTATTAGTTCAGCATTCTGAATTAAGTCTCAAATTTTATTTAAGTATTACTATTATAACAAGAAATAATTTTAAGATTATGTCCTAATCAGTATTTCAAGTCACATACTCAAAGTCAGGCTCAGTTCATTATTGCTTTGACAGTACAAAGACAGCCCAGTGTAAATGAAAGGCCATGTCACATGGTTGGGGAGTTTGTATTACACTGGCTACTTCTGACAGGAAGTGAAAATTAAGGCTAAAGGACTCATATCCATCTTAATTGTCTACACTCACAGTATTTTAATAAATAGGTTTTGCTTTTATTAATATAGATCCTATATTAAAGTAAATTACAATTGGTGGTTGTAACTGTTACTGTGAGAATACATGCCCACTTACATTTGCAAACAGGTGGCCTCCCTTTGTTGCTCCATAATCCATCTTCTTGACACACTGCTGTTGCTTGTTGACTAGATTCTAGCTTAAAGCCCTCATTACATTCATATATCAATTTACTGCCCAAAGTGAATTCATTACCTATAACTGAACCATTCCCAGGGTAGTCAGGAATACCACAAGATACAGCTGAAAGGGAAAAAAATAAAAACATAATTGGCATTTTTTCATATATTTTAAAAACTACTGTCCCACCACTGAAATAAGAAATGTAGATTAGTAATTTTGGCATATCTCATCCATAACAACTGAAATTAATTTTCCTTCATATTGATAACATTCTAATAAATGTAGCAGTATTTATAAACAGTATGGATAAACACTGTGAAGTGCATCAAATATAGGTAAACACTTCATGAATTGTTATTTTGTTTAATCCAATCACTGTAGAAACTGAAATTTCACCACAAGCTAAAGGCAATGGTTTATTTTCTAGGGGAAAAAAAAAAACCAACCAAGAAAGTGTCCAAAGTGATTTTGTCCAAGAAGCAACGAACCGGAAAATTCTTAAGTGCTTTCTAATAGTCTGCTTCTATTCTCTCAGGGTTTCTTTAATTCCTTCGCTATTATAAATAAAACTTCATATTTGTTTGTTCTATACATAAAAACCAATGTTAAGAATTCAATTTAACATTTTTTGTCTGATGAGAGAAGCAACTAAATATATGACAAAACAGGGAGGAGTTGCACTGAACTTAGGGGTATTATTCAGATATTTAAACAGTTATTTACATACTTGAAGAATTCAAATCAGAATACTAAATATTATGCAAATGTAGTTTATTCATTTTCCATATCATTAAGGCAATTACTTATTGAATTATTTTCATTTTTTGTTTTTGCTCCTTCAGAGTTTTTCTCCACACAAGTAGCTATTCTTTCAAGCTCACAAAGTTTTATTTACTGTCAACTTAGTGAACTTTGAGTAGCATCTAGTTTTTTTTGCTCATTTATGTATTCAGTTTTTACTAGAGCTCAGCACAGTTCATTTAAGAGTATCTCACAGTATACAATTTTAGGGCAGATTATTATTACAAAAATATCTATTTAAGTCACTTTTAAGAAAGGTCTCCAAGGCAGGATTGCATTCTACCACCTAGCTTCTCAGCTCGCTTGATTTTGATAATGAAAAGAACGTAATTCTGCAGTATCCCTTTTTAAAACTTTTTAATGTTATGTTTTATTTCAAAATACTTATTTGTGCACAGAGATTAACTTTAGGTGCTTGAATAAGTCAGTAATGCTAGTAAAGAATTTATATTTTTGCCCCATGGCACTTCTGAAAAGAAAGTAATAGTTTGATTTTCTCGGAAAGAATATTTTCTAAAGAATGATAACTTGGAGTAGAGAAACCATCCCATTATTGCAATGAATCTATTTAAAGAGTTCATATAAACCAATGTATGCGTGTACAGAATCAGTAGCTGCATTGAGTTTGGCATCCAGTTTATTGCTCTTCAGTAAATACACTGAATAAGCTTTGAAGCTTTCATTTCTAAATATTTACCAATAAAAAGCGGAGTTTTGCTAAATGAAAACATCTTTTCCATATATGCAGTCAATTGTAAGAAGCAATTCAACATTTTAGCAGTTAAAAAGTCCTTTGGGTATTTGTTCCATTTCCCTTGACACTGTGAAGTTTTATTGTTTTAGTAAAGTCACTATTTTCAGAGGAAGAAATTACAGCCTTTGTCAGAAATCTGTTAAACAGAGGTGAAAACAATTATTTTGTTAAAAAAATCCACTAATTCTTTTCTGTTATCATATACTCAATTCAATGTAAATTATTAATTTCAGAACACATTGTCATGGTACCATAAACACAACTCTCAAATTTGCCTTCAATATTCCCAGGTTGTCACACTTCATGCATTTAAATTAAATACAACACAGTACTTTGCATATGATTATCATGAGGAGAGTTAAGCATTATAAAATGATGACTGGTTAGCTCATTTCAGTTTTTTTTGCTTCCATCTGGAATCTGTCAGATTGCTAATAAAAGCAGAACTATAGAAATGTACCAAAATAAGCTGCTTCCTTTGTAACACAACTTCTTGGCACTTTGGCACCCTAACCAGTACTGCTGTTATCAAAATCTAGTACTTCCCCCTCACTGGGTAAGAGCTGAGCCTCCTGCCACCACAAGGAGCAGCAGTAGGACAGAGAAGGGAGTGAGATGTGATAAGGAAGGGGTTTTGGAGACCCACTTACAGTTCTTGATGGTGTTAAGAGAAAGGAAGGGATAAAAGCAAGTTCCACTGCTTCTGGGTGCAGGTCTTTGTGTTAGGAATCATTCCTTACAAGCTGACCAGAGCAGGAGTGAAGCCTATTCATTGCTCTGGTGTACTCAAAATAGGCAGCAGAGTTGAATCTGGTTCAATGCTCTATCTACTCCCCTAATAACCAATTTTATCCTTTACCTACAAGTAGAACCAACTTTAACCCTCTGTCACGTAAGCAGAATTTTACACTTGCAAAATGTTTTTTTGCATGCTGAATTGACAGAAAGTTAAACTGTCACTTTGTTTTGCTACATCACAAAAATGCCAATGTCAAATGTTTCAGTGCCTTCAGAGCCTTGTATTGTGTCCCTTCCTGCCCTAACAAGCCTCTAAGTTCTCATCTGCCTGTGGCAATGTGTCTGAATGCTTGATGTAGAATGTAGCTGGGTTAAGATTTAACTTCTTGTCAACTTTTTCAGGTGTCCTTTATGGTAACAAAGCAAAACTCTGTGTTAAGTATGCATACACTTAATAATATAAAACAAAAATTCAGAATTATCAGTCTACCCACCCAATCCATGCATGTGTAGACATGTACATATAAGTGGACCTTATTCTCATTTGCTCTAAATACTTCAAACATGAATTAACTTCAAATAACTTCATGGTTTCTATGGAGCAAGAAGAATTTATTATGTCATTTGAAAATAAACAAAAAAACCAGTTCATGTTAGAAGTAAATGCTTCTGTTAGCATTTCCTCTTCACCTCAAACAATAACTTCTCTAGAAACTACTGAAAAGTTCAAGACTGAATAGCTCTTGTGTGCAACTTAAAGTAAAGGTGTACAACACTCAGGTCACACCCAAGTAGCCCAATCAGTTACATCAGGTCTGATGCAATGTCCAGTGAGCACAAGCACCTCAAAATCTGTGCTCACCTGCCACAGTTCAGCCTTTTATTCTTAGTGTTGTACCTCAGTCCTCTACTCTAGTTTTTCTTCCTCTTAACTGCCGCTGAATATTGTGCTGCTGCACTATGAGTTTATTCTCACTGCTGCTTTAGCTTCTAATCATAAAATCAGTTTTGGCATTCTGGCACTCTTCCTGTCATGGTCTATCTGTTTATTTGTTGTTTGCTTCTCCTCTTCTTCCCTGGGATTGGAAAGACACATTCCTACTGCTACTAATTTCTTGAGGCTGCTAATGGCTTTTAGAACAGTATTGTCCAAACAAAACATATTAACAGAGTCATTTTCACTAAATAGGAAGTATCACAGAATCACAGAATTGCTGTGGCTAGAAAGGATCTTTAACATCATCAAGTCCAACCACTGTCTAACTTTACCAGTCCCACTTCTAAACCATGTCCCTGAGCAGGATATCTAGATGGCTTTTAAATACATCCAGGGGTAGCGATTCAACCACTTCCCTGGGCAGCCTGTTTCAGTCTTTCATAATCTTTTTGGTGTAGATGTCTTTCCTAATGTCTAAACTTGCCCTGGTGTAACTTAACACCATTTCCTCTTGTCCTGTCCGCTGTGACTTGTGAGAAGAGACCAACACCCACCTCTCTACAACCCCCTTTCAGGTAGTTGTAGGAGCAATAAGGCCTCCCCTCAGACTCCTTTTTCTTTTTTTAAACTAAACAACCCCAAGTCCCTCAGCCATTCCTTGTAAGACTTGTTCTCAAGACCCTTCACCAGCTTCATTGCCCTTCTCTGGACCTGCCCCAGCACCTCGATGTCTTTCTTATACTGCAACAACCAAAACTGAACACGGTACTCAAGGAGCAGCCTCACAGTTCTGAGAAGTACTTTGAACTAAAGTTAGCTGAAGTAAACTAGTTGAAATGGCATATTGTCTTCACACAGTCAAACAATGTTACTATTGTCCTATGTGCAAGTATCTTTTAAGGTCCCAGTGCCCTATATAACCGTAAAATGATTTTAGTTTTAATTGCTCTTCAATGTTCCACAGGTGTTACTGGAATATATTTCAAGTTTATTTACTTAACATTTATGGCAATCATAAAAAAAATATATACATCTATATACCTTTATGATACTTATGTATTATTCATATTTAAAGCATGCAAATTCACTGCATACTGAAAAGAAGCTGGAGACTGCATCACAGTCAGGCAATCTATTCCAGTGTTTCACTTGGCCCTCTGAGAACAGAAGAAAAAAAAAGTCTAAATTGAGATCCTCTTGAAGTAAACTTAGCTTTAATTCCTGTATCTAGAAAGGACATAGGTAATTATTTCATTCCTCTTTGGAGTTACTCTTAGAAGATTGTTATATTAGAAAGTTGTTACCAGGGTTCCCCTCAAACTTCTGGTTCTTCAGTCTAATGTACTATGCTTCTCTTACTGTTTTATATTTTGAAATATGATCATATTTTTAAATATGTTACAAGAGGAAACTGGGATTTGGAACTCCTAATCTGTGCTATTTACCCCACTTTTTTTTTTTTTTTTTTTTAAGACTGGGTGCTATGAGGGACATTTTTTGCATTAAAAAAAAGGTAAAAGGCCCAAGTGTAATTGGTCATGCTCAAACGCACAGAACAGCTAATTTTATGAAGAAGCAATTTCATGGTCCCAGACTCATGGCTCTTGCACAAACTGTAAATGGATATTTCCAAGCAAAGTCCCTAAAAAAATTGAATCAGGGTTCTATCCCAGGGTAGACATGGAACGCAACCGGTCCTGGAATAAACTTTGTTGAGCACAGCAAAAAGTACAAGGACCTCTAGCTCCTCAATGTGGATCTATCCACTTCAGCAAGCACAGAGGTATCAACAATTACAGTACTTGGAATCAGAACTTTAAGTAGGAAACATTGGCATCAGCTATATTTCTCTTATTGTCTATTCTCACCCATTCATCCCTGAGCCTCAGCCTTCTTTTCTTACTCTGCCCCAGCATGGGGTTCTGTACACGGGCTAAGCAGTGGCTAAGATGACATATGTAGTTGCCAGGATCATTACTGGTGCCTATACTGCTCCCAGAAGCTATCTACTGCTATTGTATCAGAATTGCTATTTTCTCTCCTTATAAATATTTTGAATATAGCATGACTCATGCTTCTCTTTTTCCTTCACAAATGAAATAAAAACAATAACAGTGAGTTCTAATTTCCTAGATAGGAGTCAAGATCTTTATACATTACCCAGGACATGCATCTGGACTTGATAAGACTGGAATTGAAAAGTAACTTCTGATCCTACCAGATTAACCCGTATTAGAGATGTGTTCATATTAAACTAGATACTGTTACATTAAATATGAAAAAACCTCCCCTTTTTTGATGATACAGTCAAATTTTATTTCAAACATTAATTCTGACATAGTCAAGCTATTAATTACAAATGTAACCCTGTAGGACTAGTGTTACAGAAATTTCAGACTTAATCAAAGGCATTTGTAGTTGGAAACATCCTATAATGAAATCCATGAGCTAGACCAAATGTGCAATTTTAATTAATCTTCAAAGCAAATGCATGTATTTTGATAAATTAATAAGTACTTAATAAATTTAGAATCATGCATTCCATTTCATAGTTTATTGAAAAATACAAGCTTCATGCAGATATACAAATAGAAATAATCATGTCAGAGTTGTAAAAGTGACATACTAAAACCGAGGAATCCTACATTAATAAGAAATGTCTAGTAAAAATTAAACTCACTCCTTATCTCCCAAATCTTTCTTCACTACTGCTAACAAATCTACATACCCATAGCAACATATATTGGTGAAATTACAAATATGGCTTAAAATTAAAGAAAAAATGTATTTGTGAACATGTCGCATTGTTAAAATTTCAGAGATATTTCTTGCACATAGTGATAAAATAACAGGGATAGGCACAGTGTTTGAGGTATTTTATTATTTTCTTTAGTCAGCTTAATTTTTTTTCAGAATTTATTACTTTCTGGGATTCTTTGTCCCCTAGTTGTCTATTATCAACTCCTGGGACCTCATGTCAAGTCCTGCACACATCTGCAACATTTTTCTTCCTCCTTTCTGTGAATTATCCCATTCTGCCCTTAAAACTGGGGACTTTTTCCTTAAATTGTCCAAAGAACATTTCTATCTATTATTCAGAACCCTTCACACACCTCATTATGTTTAGATTTAGTTTTCAAAGTTAGAAAAGCAAATTAGCAAGCCCTTCTCTTCCATCGGTATTCAAATGTGAACACAAAATTTAAAAATTAGAAATGTAAAAGAAAACTAGATTTAAAATAAGACTATCCTAAAAAAAGGACAGAAGATAAGATAAAAAAGGATCATACTATTTTTTGAAGAATTCTGAAGTGCTGGAACATCAAATTTTTATCATACAGTCTTCTACTATTTGGTTGAACAATAGTGGTAGTAGTAGTACCAGGTTACTATTGTCTGGATGGATAAGCAGTAGAAAAATAAGGATTAAATTTGCATATAATTCCTGACTACTGAGGAATCACGAGATCTTCAATTACGGAGAAAAGTATGATATAGAGGTTCCTGAAGTTTATAGCCCCCTCTCCTTCAGCCTAACAAACACACAAGGAATATTGTCTCTATCTTCACGTAAAATAATTGAGCTTCATAGTAAGATGCCAAAATGTCAGTGCCTTTTAAAAAAAAGACACTTACTGGCTAGTCAGCAGAATAGCTCCCAAAGTTTCACTCACAGTATTTACTACAGAAACCACAACAGAATTTAGGCAGATGAGCCTTGGTTTGTTTCTTTTTCCCATTGTCCAGAGCTGCCTGAGACATTCTGAGGCTTCCAAGACATCCTGCAAGTCTCATGGATGTAACATAAGAGCTTGCAGCTTTCTGGACTGGTAGATAGAGGACAAGGAAAATATTAATCAAAACTTCAGCTGACATACAGATGGTTAAATTTAGCCTTAAGCTTGAACAGAATTGCATCCTCCACTTTCCTGATCTTCTGCCCAAGCTGTAGGCCTAGCCTTCATTCCAGATTCTTTAGTGAAAAGAGTGTCTGAGCTTTCAGTTCCTATGCCAGCACCTAATATGCATTTCAAGTAGGTCCAAATGCAGCATTTATCCCTAAACTTACCTCATCCTCAGCTCACACACAGATTCTCCCATGATTTGGTGACCTTTGGAAAGGTCAAACAGCATTGTATGCCATAACACATTATGGCATATGCGATTAGATATCCTGGAATCTGAAAACACAGATAGACTGATCCTGCTTGTGGCACCCTGGCAGCCTGAGCTTCTCTCTGGACTGACAGGGGTGTAGCCACATGGCCCATCGAGGCATGAAAATGTTCATCCTGAAGACATGTTTAGCTACCAAATCACTGTATAAAGATGTGAATTGTACTCCTTCAAGTACAATTCAAGTACTGCTTATTGTAGGGGGATTGTACTAGATGGCCTTCAGAGGTCCCTTGCAACCCAGTACTTTCTATGATTCTATAAGTTCTTCAACTGTAGCCAAATTTCTGCAGCTTTTTTCTGTTCTTGACTTTACACCCTCAACAGAAGAGTAAGTATCATGCCAAATCTCAGCTGGCCTTGAAAAATTACAAACATATGACAAAGAGTAACTACTCTTAACAGATGTCTGGAACAAGGTAAAGTGGATCTTGGCTAATCCAGGATGTACAAAAAACCACAGAAGTTATAAATTATGTCTTTAAAATAATCAAATTAATGCCTGAAAACTTATTAAGTATTCTGGAATACAACAATACTATGAGCTATGGACTGTTTAGAGATATGTACTTTCCTAAATAAAAAAAAAGTTTTGAAAACATATTTTTCATTTGGTCTGTATTTGACTGCATTAATCTACTTCTTAATTATTCAGCTCTGCACACATTAAACACACAAGTCAATATGTATCTGGATAAACTTATGATGCCAATGTGTCTCTCTGCATACAGTACTATCGACAATGTACCTTTGTTTTGTAAAATATTCTTTGCAATGAAATTATAGAAGTACACTCAAGAAGAAAACATTATCTTACCTTGGCAAATTGGCACAGGGGAATCCCACTGATACATGCCATTTTGGTGACGCCTACATGTTGCATTATTGTGACCAATCATTCTATATCCAGGTTTGCAGTAATAACGAACCTTACTTCCAGCAGGACCACCTGTTTTATTTACAATTCCTCCGTTCCTCAAAATAGGATTTAAGCTGCAATAGGGAGCTAAATGCCAAAAAAAGGGACATTATTAAAAACACATAAAATACACTTAATTTACAAAGTTCCTATTATTTATGACAAGTGCAAACTTTAAATACCATTAAAATGAGTACAGAATCCTCTATATTATTTTTGGAATGAAGTTCAAAAACAGAATTTATAATCACAAACCAGTTTATGTTATCATACATGAGGAAACTGCAATCAGGAGGGATACAGATTGTTCAGTATGTTCAATCACACTTAGTAAACACTCTACTTCAAATCTGATAAATTTATAAATACAAAACTAATCTTTGAGCTACATAATATAGAAAACTAATTAGGACTGGTTTTATTAAAATAATCCAACACACTTAGGCATCTAAGTAAAAAAATTAAACATTTTGCCAAACATCTTAAAAATGTGCATGGTTAAGTATGATAGACTAATTCCTAAGATGCATATTTTCAGATTAAAACTAAAGCAATTTTTATGTACTCTAAATACTTTCCCCTAAAAATATTACAATTAAAATTGTATTAAATTGTATTAATTTATTGATTTCCTTCTTAATCTACAGTGTAGTAATTTCTAATCTGTTCTTTAAATTGAACTCCCTTCAGAGTGATGGCAGCATGAGGAACACACAACATCTAGAATCAGGAACTGACATATTAACTGAAGAACCACAAAAAAGCCAATAAATAGTAAATATCTGAAGATATGGACTGTGAGCATAAGCTTGAAGAATGTCAGACTGAAAACTACAGCCACTGTCAGCTGAGTTAATATTGTGGTCTTAAGCAGGAATCTCTTCGAAATGCTCATAAGCCTTGTGTCAGGGACCACTAGATGAAATGCAGGTTTTCTTCCAGTCAGTTTCTAAGCAGGGATCTATCCTGGAACTTCATGAGGCTTAGCTGATATAGGCACAATGACACAGGACTGCTCTCATCTAGGAATAATGTTTTACCACAAAATGTGAAAAACTTCCCTGAAGTCGTTCCAGTGACCTGAAGTAGCTTTACATTTAAAGATTTGATTTAATTTACTTTTCTGAATGACATAGCATCCACCTCCTTTCAAGGACGCTTAAAAACCAATGGTTTTTGCAATACAAGATACTGAACATTTTCAGCTCACTTACAATCACAATGTCAATTTGTCACTTGCAACTGAAGACCAATACAGTAAAAATTGCATGGCTAAATCACATATTACTAGTCAACTGATGTGTGGACAGCAGTACAGATAAATACTGATTTTGCTTTTGCAGGACCGTACTCTTTATTTCACAAAACGTATTCTCTCAAGAGAAGGGACTTTTAAAGATTTATGCTGAGAATTTTTTGCTGTTTCAGGCACTTTGTATAAGGAAATTTCAACTAAATAACTTCCAATTCCAAATTAAAATTCTTTGAAACTGGGTACCCAAACCCTCTGGATGATTTTGTAAATCTCAGTCTTACAGTGAATGACATTTTCTCTAGGAATTAATTTTAGTAAATAACTTAATTTCCCAGCAGTACCTTTGACCAATAGTCCAAAAACTTATATGAAGATACTTGTAACTATTCACTGAAACAGTTCTGTGTTTGAAATTATAAACAAACAAACAAAACCTTCTTTCAAATCCTGTGTTACCTTTGTTTAGCTTATATGCTAGATTTTTTGTTGACAGATAAGAAGCCACAGCTTAGTCCACTGCTTGCCTCTAACTTTCCCTTTGGATACTTGCTTGTCTTCATCGTTATTACCAGCAGATCTTAGGTCCTTTGAGCTGCTGTTCTTTAAATATCCATTGGGGCAGAGGTTTCGTATTATTCTCCATTTAGAAATTCTCACTTTATAGATATCAGACACTGTCCTAAGTAATTAGGTAAGGTAACACCAGAAAACTAAACATACTTCTTCCTATTACTAAAAAATTTCCTTAATTAAGGGACTATCCATTCCATATGTTATTTTTCACTTTATAATGTACAGAATGGAAAAGGAGAAAAATATTCAACCAAACAACAAAAAAAGGGTTGGGATGTCATTCTTTTTCTTTTGCACTTTATCTTTAAATCTAACCAGTAAACAGTATGAAAACAGCAAGGTAAGTTTGCAAATGTCTTTTCTCTCTGTAGTGACATAATTATGAAAGTTTGCACTTATATCTGACTAAAAGTGCTGTTTATATTACAGATGTTCTTAGTGATGGTTCAACATTTATAAATGATACTGATTATATTTATCTTGATTCAAAGTACTGTATAAATCTACATCGTGTGACTTCTCTGCTGTATTTACTACAGCAAATCAACACCTAAAAGTTTAGAGATCACAGAAGAAACAATTATGAAGAGTCTGATGAACTACTCCATAGTGAACCTGGTCTAGTAGGAGGTGTCCCTGCCATGGCAGGGGGGTTGGAATTAGATGATCTTTGAGGTTCCTTCGAACCCAAACCATCATATGATTCTATGATATATTTCCCTTGTCACTTCTAACCAACTACTGGAAAATGTAAAGGCAAAACCAAACCAATCAATAGCCTTTTCTTTTAAATTGAAAAAGAGAGGAAAGAGGAACAACTGTTTCACAGGTACAAAGCTTAAATATAAGGTTAAATGAATGGTGAAGAATTAAGCTTCTTGCAATAACAGATGAAGTTACAAGAGCAAAATAAAGGTGTGGTGGGTTGACCCTGGCTGGATGCCAAATACCCACCAGAAGCACTCCATCATTCCCCTCCTCAGCTGGACAGGTGACACAAAACACAATGAAAGGCTTGCGGTTCAAGATAAGGACAGGGAGAGATCACTCAACAATTACCATGATGGGCAAAACAGACTTGACTTAAAGAAAATTATTTTAATTTACTGCCAATCAAATCACAGTAGGGTAATGAGAAATAAAACTAAACCTTAAAACACTTTCCCCCCTGTCCCTCCCTTTTCCTGGGCTCAACTTCACTCCCAATTTTCTGTACCTCCTCCCCTCCAGCAGTACAGGGGAATGAGAAATAGGAGTTGTGGTCAGTTCATAACACATTGGCTCTGCCATTCCTGCCTCCTCAAGGAGAGGACTCTACACACTCTTGCCCTACTACAACATGGGGACCCACCCACGAGAGACGGTTCTCCACAAACTTCTCCCATGTGCGTCCTTCCCATGGGGTGCAGTTCTTCGTGAACTGCTCCAGCATAAGTGCCTTCCATGGGGTGGGTTCCTTCAGGAGCAGACTGCTCCAGTGTGGGTCCCCCATGGTGGCACAAGTCCTGCTAGCAATCCTGCTGCAGCATGGGCTCCTCTCTCCATGGATCCACAGGTCCTGCCAGGATCCTGCTCCTGTGCAGGCTTTCCACAGAGCTACAGACTCCTTGGGACAACCACCTGCTCCAGCATGCGTCCTGCAGATCGTGGATATCTGCGCCACCATGAACCTTCATGGGCTGCAAGGGGAACAGTCTGCCTCACTATGGCCTTCACCACAGGCTACAGGGGGCATCTCTGCTCTGATTCCTGGAGCACTTCCTCTCCCTCTTTCTTCACTGATGTTGATGCCAGCATAGTTGTTACTCTCACATATTCTCAATCTTCTACCTGGCTGCAATTGCTCTTGCACAGTAACTTTTTCTCCCTTCTTAAATACGTCACCACAGAGGTGCTACCAACATAGCTGATGGGCTCAGCCTTGGCCAGCAGTGGGTTTGTCTTGGAGCCTGCTGGCATTGGCTCTATCAGATATAGCAGAAGCTTCTGACATCACAGAAGCTACCCCTGAAGTTCCCCCATTACCAAAACCCAATAGATGGTAAAAAACCCCAATAGATGGTAAAATACAGATTTGTGGTAGGGGTTTTTTTAGTGTGTATTGCTATAGTTCTGTTGGCATGCAATTACAAATTAGTTAAGTAACCACTTGCCTTTTTTTGTCTTGAATGACTAACCAAAAAATAAACAAAAGCTGGTAAATTTGTAGACGCAATGTCAACTTGCAAAGTAGCAAGCTAAGTACCCCTCTGCTTCCTAAATCACGCTGTTGCTCTTTTCTCCTAAGATTTAGCAAAAAACCGTAAACCTCAAGGTAGAAAACATACAAGTAAGATTAGGCATACAGCTTACACAAGTAAGGTCATATGCTAATGGAAATATTAAGCATTCTCCTGAGAGCTTCTAGCACTTTTTAGAAGTGAAGAAAATTTGTATCTACAAATGAAATCTAGATGTGACAAAATCACAATTTCCAAAATTTTGTGTGCAGGAATACCTGGAGAAGAAGGGGAGGGTTGTGGGAGGGCAGTATTTCATTTCAATAGGTTCTTCATTATGAGGAAGCCTGCTGGCTCAGTCACAGCTGCCATGGTATCAATAGTCTGTTTGGGAACATGAGTTTTTCCTACTTTCATGATGCTGCTTTCCCTCATTAAGATTCAAATTCAATTGTTTGTGCTGCTGCTCACTGTTACTCTTCTTCATGCTGATTATTTCCATTGAATCTCATGTAAAATGTACAGAACTTTAGAGAAAAATGCAGGCACTGACTGTTAGTGAAGCAGAAAAAGCAAATCAGTTGTTTGTTCCTAAAACATAGCCGTAATGACTGCATATCTCTTTCCAGTCCCGCAATTTTATTATTAGTTGTTAATAGCATGACAGTAATTGCTGAATTGAACCTAGCAATTAGACAGACCACTTATTCATTTCTGTAAAGCATGTTCTGTGTACATGCAAAGGTGCAAAAATTTCTTATTCCTCAAAAATCAGTTTCCTTAATAATCTGACACTTAGAAAACAAATCCTTTACATGAAATCTGTTCTTGTAACCTTGGTATTACCTCCTTTAAATTCATGACAGAAGGCCCACTCCCATAACTACCACACTTCTGAGGGTTATCATGTGACAGATTCTCTTTGTTCCTTCTTCCACACTCACAACCCATCCATTAGATCCTGCAGTTGCCTTTTCCCCTATGAAAAACTAAATGAATCTCCACTATGCTTGAAAACAACTTCCCTTTCCCCTGTCCCTACAATTGTCTGTAGCAATACTCCAAAGGCTGCTTGCAAGGTGGAGATAGTGCTTTTACTTTTTTTTTTTCCTGACTGCTCATAGTTCTGCTTATATTTCTGAAGTCCCCAAAACAATAATAATCATTATGCTCTGAGCTCAGCCCTCATCTTCTGCTTCAGCAACAAGATAAACTTTCTAGAGGTTAGACAACCAGTGCATGGACGGTACAGGAAAGAGTGAACTCCATGAAAATGGCACTTAGCATGACTAATTGTGAGATACCTGGTACTTGATAAAACGTTCTTCTAAAAGATTCTTAGTCTTCCTTTCTCTACTTGACAATTATTAGTCACCAAAATTAACACACACATCCTTTACATTTCTATTCAAGTCCAAATACAGAAAAAGCAAATGTTAACAACAGACAGTAATTATCACCTTTCTCTCCCTCTCTCACTATTTACACCATGTAAAAGATCCCTAGGTCAAGCCTTTTAGGAACAATGTGTCTGCAGATGTATGTGTGAAAACATCTTATAGAGGCTGCAAACTGATGCCTACACATAGAATCCAGTATTGCAATACTGATAACTGATTTCTTTAAAAGGGACAGTTTTTAAACATTATTTAGACAGGCTATTTACATATCTTCATGTCACCACAACACCAGATTCACATGTAGCCTGTTGAAGAATTGATGGATATTCTTCTCTCCAGTTTTCCATGTATTTATACATGAAGAAAAGTGTAGCAACAAGAGTTGTGAACTGCAACTCAATGAAATTGTAAATCTAATAACTGTGTACTAAAATGCAGGTGGAGTACTGCATACAATTTCAGGATTAAAAATTCTCACTTTTGTGTACCTCTGTACAAATCTAAGGGCTATCTCTTCTACTACATTTCAAAGGTCTTTCTCTGGGCCTGGTAAGACAAGATAGCAGGTTGCAGAGAGAAATATTCACTGGAAAAATATTAACCTGTAGATCTTTGGCAAACTGGGAAAAAACAGAGAGTCCAAGTCCTGTGCTTACCTTGACCTTGCAATAGAATTATTACATATCCTAAAAATGTACATTATAATAAATTATCTTCATAGAAACAGATATTATATCCTAAGTCCTAATTTGATGCTAAATAGTATATGTAACCACAAAGTATATTTTAATGAAAACATTAATAGTTACCTGAGTAACGTATCTTGAATCCTTTCTTGCTGGTTGCATGATCAGTTGACCAACGAAGATATAACTGATTCATTTTGCTTGTAAAGTTCAGTTGTCCAGTATGATTTCCACTTAAAGCAACTAGTAATGGGCTTTGCCCAGAAGAACCTTCAGAGATTAAAAAAGAAACTATTGAAGTTTTAAAGTAGTAACAGTCTAAGTAATCCTTTCCATATTTTAACTCAGTTGTGAATGTGAATATACAAGGAAAGAACAGGAAATAACCCAACACATCATTGCCAGTAAAATAATTTACGGATCTCTATTTAAACTATGTATCTGGTTTTAGGTTTTCACTAGAGAGTACAGTAACAAAATATTGTAGAAACAAACTGAAATATAAAACAATTAGTGTTTTTGCCATAAACACTGAAAAATATAGTGGGGGTTTTAAAACTTCATTTCCACTTGGGACAATTACTTTGAATAAGGTTATACTCCTTCCCCCTGTCCTTTTATATCTACTGTTTATTTAAGCTCTTTTCCAACTATCAAGTGGTAGCAAATCTATACACTTTTTGATATTGTACAGCTGGTAAAATTTAAACACCACCATATTGCATAGCGAACACATTAGACAAAAAATGCTCTGTCATGGGTAAGAGCATCACAGTTTCACTGTGGAATACACGTATGTACAAGTGCTATGAATTTACAATACATATTTCATTAGGACTCAGTTCTGTTAAAAGATAGTGTGTTTATTACAATATCATTTTAGTGTAAAAGAAATACACTTATGGTAAATACAGGTTACCAAAAAAATGTGCCCTGGGGCTAAACCAGCATCTTCACCACAATAAAACCCTAGAAGCCCAAATAATTATTTGGAGGCTAACTATTTAACAAACCAACATACATGCAAGAGAAAAAACAATCCATATGAAAGCAATCTCCAACTGAAACCTTTCTAAAACATGAAATGGCATCTTCTTCCTCCATATGAAGCTTTTCTCCCACTGAATTCTTCCCTTTCATATGCTTACTACACCTTTTGATCTAGGTTTTTCAAGTTTAGGAAAGCCATGCTCAACAAACATTACCCTGGACATAGCAACTATTTCAAATAAAGAGGCTGTTTCATTCATTTTTGCTGAGTTTGAGCAGCTGAAGCCTGATCAGATCTTCTTATGTTGCATGGAAACACAAATCCAAAACTGAATCAAATGACACCTAAAAATTGAATACTATTGTTGTCAGCCTTCTCCTCCTCCAGTTCAATAATAATAATAAAGTATATTTTCTGATTGGGACATTTCAGGTACAAAAGGGAAGCTATAGAAGCCAAAGCAAACTATAAACATTAAGATAACCTCCCAGTCCTTAGGGACTGCAGTTCAGTCACCATAATGATGACACTACAACTAAATAAGTATTACTAAATAGATTCTAAATAATAAATACATATACCAAAGGAAAAAAACAGAAAAGCACAGCATTAGGCACAAGTTGCCCAGCATGTCCTCATCAAAATGCTTATTAGTGTATTTGTTTTTCATATTAGAGAGTTAGTGTTTGATGATTACAGTGTAGAATAAACGTTGAGGAGTGCTAAGGCAAATTCCTACTTTTGCTTGAAAAAATGACTTAGAACATGACCATTCATTTAGTTTCTCTGCACTTCATCCTGGGTTTTGTAAAATATGTTTAATTCACTTTACTTGTTAGAGTTTAGAATATATGTTCTTTTGAAATTCTCAAATAAACAGGCTAAAAGAGCAAAATTACAAATAAAAATCCACTGTGTAGAAAAAGGTGAGAATCTTTCCTTATTAGTGATCATTAAATTAGTTTGCAGCATCACATGCCACACCACATTTTTTTAGCCATTGGAAGATCAGAGTAAAGATTCGATGTATTTCAGTTTGCTTTGTTTTTCCTGAAGCTGAGTTTCAACTTCTGTGCCTTACCTAGCAGGCAGCTCTTCAGATGATGTTCAGGAAAGTCAGCAGCAAGATTTAAGTGTTTCTGAGTCTGATTTTTTAATTATTATTTTAGGTTTTGCCTATATAAGAAAATAAGTACTCAGCTTCTGGTGTGCTTACCTGTCATATGATGTTTCCTAAATATTAGGTAAAAGTTGGCATTTATGTCTATTTTAAATGACAGAATTTTGTTGGTTTATTTCAGGGAGAACAAAAGAAACAATCAAAGAATGTTTGCTGGAGTAAATGAATGCTATTCAGTTTAAGTAGCCTGAATAGAATGTTTTCAAGTTCAAAAGCCTTTAATAATTGTATTCGTGGCACATTTATGGCTCCTCTGGTTTAGAAAACAGATGGGATTTCCTAAGGGCATGACTGATAAGTGAGAATGGCTAATGGGCTTATTGCTTCCAGGTGACCAGGGTGGCCACATTGACTGGATGCCTATACTGAACATCATCCAGCTGCTGAAACACCGTAATTTACAATGCAGTCAATTGTCGTCACTGTTTTGGTTTGCATTCTGAAGTTACCTTATAAAATAATCAGACACCTGTGCCTTAGCAAATACTATTTATCTAAAAAGTTATCTTACCAATCTTTAGATAGTTTCTGCGTAAAGTTTGGTGACATATCTTTACCTGGTATAGGCAGGTCAGTGCAATTCTACTAACCTAAATAAAAGTATGGTGTTTTGCACCACACAAGGTCCCAGGATATGACACATTTATTGCAAAAGGCAGCAATAGAGGCAAATAACTATGCTAGCTCTAAACAAGATAGTCTGAGTTACATCCTCCACTGTGAACAGTATAGCCACATCAGCATTGCCTTCTGCCCAGGAAAACTCATCATGCTGAGATGTAGAACTAATTAGCCTAGCAAAGCACATTGCTAATGTGGCCACAGGGACACAAGCAAGCATCTCTGCAAGGCATTGCAATGTGCCATATTTAAATATCAACTTGTTGAGAGCTAGTTCAGGATCTCTACATGGCACTGTATTGAGAGGTTATAAATATGCCATTAACTTTCCCATTTAAGTTTGCTGGTAGGTGGTAGAAAAAATGACTTCAGTAGAGCTGCCCTAGAGAGAAATTTGTAAGGATGTGATTTCATGTCATGAAACAACAATGCTTAAAAATGTAGTAACTACAAGAACTCTTCTCTCAGATCTTATTGATAATCTGGTTTCATTAAATTTAAATGCATATCAAAGAAAACAAAAATCTTCATCACGAACATTAAGCAGTTTCAGCTGAATTTTTCAAATGAAATCAAAGTGATAAGACTGCTCAAAAAGTTCCAGGCGTGCTACATATTGTCTTGATGTTAAATACAAAAGAGAGTGGAGGAAAAGACAGTCCTTATAGATTTTTTTCAAACTGTTTTCTCCACTAACCTGACATGAACCAATGTAAACATTACAGGGGAAAAAAAATATGCTAATTAAGTGTCATTTTTAAAAGAAGACTGAAAAATATGGTGGTTTCTTTTTTCAGAATGCTGTTATCAAAAATTGAAAAAATGTAATAACTTTAGACGTTAAAAACCTACTAAAGAAAAATACTTTGTGTAAGATACCTCAAAAGATATGATCTTTTAATATTTTTCATGTTATGAAACTCCCATAATGAATATTAATCAGATCTTTCATACTTATCATATATTCCTGGTTAATGAGAGAAGATATAATAATGGTCTCCAAATGAATAAAAACATATTAAAGAACAATCAGGGACTATCTATTCTCATCAATCAATGAGAACAGAACAAGTGACAATAAGCTCAGAATTCAGTAGAAAACAAGAATATCCTGTTAAATAAATAGAGCCCTTTGAGAGGTGCTGCTGTAACACTCCAGACATTTTTTGTCATTTCTCTACTCTTCGTCCCAAAATGGATAGTCAAATACTTTAATACGAGTATAATCAAATGATTTGCAGCACTGGCTGTGCTATGCTATGGAGAAAGTAGACTGGGTATTTGGACTCAAATTTCAGTATTTAGACTCAAATAATTTTATTAAATTGGAAAAATGGAATTATAATCCCAAAATATTTCCTCATCAGAAATGATACATTACAAACCAGCACATTTACTTCTGCTTTCTGACACCTCCATACATTTCCCAGGAAGCAGAAAACTCTGTGACTTTCACAGAGGTGCTGCAGCTGCTATTGCTTCTCCTCTAAAAGTATCCAAGAAAATTTAAGAATTTCTTTGTCTTGAATACTTCTATAAAAACTTTCATTGACTAATAGATTTAGATTTAAGGCCAAAGCAATAGAAATATTGGACTATTGTTTAAGTTTCAGGTGTATTACCACATTAGGAAAGTAATAATTAGAAATCAAGCCCCACTTGTCCCAATATTGGGCATGGTTACATAGAATTTAAATATCTCTTACCATCAAATACCTCCAGCTCATCAAATTGCTTTTCACTTTGAAACATCTCTACAAAGATGGAGATGTTATATCCTGGCTCAACCTTTATAGTCCAAGAACAGGTCTGAGAGTTGGGATAGGTTCCTGGGTAACCTGGACTGAGGATCACTCCTGATGATTCTGTACGGACTTCATTTGCTGGACATTGTGCTAAATAGAACACAACAAGAATAACAGAAATAAAGTGTTTCCATTCCATGGAAAAAATAGTATTATCTTTTAGAGCTATGCTTCAGGTTCGGTTTCCAAATGAAAACATGTTAAAATCATATTCTACATGGAAGGAACAACAAAGTTCTCTATAGCACAAACAGAAACAGGATCACTTTATAACCCTCGCATTTATGAAACAGGATACTAATTATAATAAAACATTCATTCAGAAATATATCACAGCCCAAAGGGTTTACAGTCACAGGATTGACACATGTATGCTGGTGTGATCATTCACACAAGTGAGGTAAAAGTCCTGGTAAATTTTTTTATCTAGAAACCTGGTAGCTCTCTTCTATTTGAGGTCTCAAAAAAACACAGCCACTTTTAAGAATGAAGTCTTTTGCATGAACATGGCAACATAATGTGACTTCAAGGCACACCAGATTATTTGAAAGTGTACATGTTTTGTGCATACAAAGCATTTATTTTAGATACAGAATAGTCCAAGTCATCCAAGTAAGACCTTCTCAGCAGCCATTCCCCTGTTATTTAAACTCCGCACTCAAAACAGTTTACAAACAGTTTCACCTGTTATTCACAGGCATTTATGACCTCTGAATTATGACAAGGAGTATACTGTATTACATGTTGCAAATTTTAGATACTAAATACTGATTTTGATTAAGAAATTTTTTTGTTGATCACTGTTTTTCCTTAACATTTTGCCTCTCATGCAAGACTGGTTTTTGCATGTCTATTTGCTGTTGAAGTCTGATATGTTTTGTCCAGACTTTCATAATATATGTGCATTTTAAGAATGGGGGGTTTTGTGTAAGATTCATGGAAGTGCATTCCTGGAAACTGTCTGGCACAGTAACCAAGGTTATAGGAAAGGTGAAAAACATAACAACAGAGGAAAAATGATCAGGGGAAAAATTCTGTTACAGGGGAAAAACCACACATAACTATCCAAAACAAACATTACAAACTGGACTATTTCCCTTAGTTGGCCTATTGCAAACTTGGAGGTGAAATTTAGGTTCAGTTGGAGCCAAGAAGAATTTTGCCCTAAACATTTGGAAAACAGTGTCAAGATTTGTCTTTGTTCTCTCAGAGAAATTAAACCTACTGGCAGAGAAGGAAATGATATTTTATAAAAGATGTCCAGTCTTTACCTTCTTTTCCATACACTGGGGATAAATCTCCACCAGAAGCAACAATGTAAACAAAATAGGAATTTTGTCAATTAATTCACATATAAATTAACCATCACTTTCCTAAATAGTGCATAGACCTTTACCTCTGAGAAACTGGCTTATCCCTGTCCTTTCTCTAACCTAGATACAACTTTCCAGACTTGAGTGTGGAAGGTAAGAGAAATTATATGTGCCTGAGTCAGACAACACGATGTTCTATTCACCATCCCAGATTCTTTACAATATTTTAAATAATGTTACATTAAGTAAGAAAGATATGACTTTCAAACTGAGCTTACAAACGTATTTTCTGAGGACTACCAATTTCTTAATGGCATCAAAGTTTAGAAAAAAATAAACTAAAAATCAAAACAGTTCTTTTCTGACTGTTACAAGACTTCCTTAAATCTGACTTGTAGATTGAGCCTTCAGCACAAAATTCAGGGTGATTTTTCTTTTTTTTCTTTTTTTATACCATAGTAATAATTATAAATCACTTATCTAAAAGCTACTCTGATTATTAGAGTAAAAACTACTTATTACTCATTTTTGTATTAACATTTCTTTTTCAGTCTGCTCTAATAAACTAGAGAATATGTAGTGTTATGAGAACAAACGCAGGAAGAAATCATAGATGTTTGAAACCCTTTCTTGCTCTCCTCCCCCTAATCTTGTTTAGCCAGAAAATTTCTTCAGTCAGAGAGAAAAAGTCAACCTGAGAAAAGGAGGGATGTAATATGCAAGTAGGAATATAGAATCATAGAATCATTAAGGTTGGAAGAGATCTCTAAGATCAAGTCCAACCATCAACCCAACACTACCATGACCACTAAACCATGTCCTGAAGTGCCACGTCTACACACTTTTTTTTTGAAACCTCCAGGGATAGTGACTCCACCACTTCCCTGGGCTGCCTGTTCCAATGCTGGACCACTCTTTCAGTCAAGAAATTTTTCAATATCCACCTCCCCTGGTGCAACTTGAGGCCATTTCTTCTTGTCCTATCAATAGTTACTTGGGAGAAGAGACCAACACCCACCTCTCTACAACCTCCTTTCAGGTAGTTGTAGAGAGCAACGAGGTCTCCCCTCAGCCTCCTCTTCTCTAGACTAAACAGTCCCAGTTCTCTCAGCCATTCCTCGTAAGACATGTTCTCCAGATCCCCCACCAGCTTCATTGCCTTTCTGTGCACCTGCTCCAGTACCTCAATGTCTCTCTTATACTGTGGTACCCAAAACTGAACACAATACTCAAGCTGCAGCCTCGCTGGTGCTGAGTACAGGAGCATGATCACTTCCTACTCCTGCTGGACACACTGTTTTTGATACAGGCCAGGATGCTGTTGGCCTTCTTGGCCACCTGGGTGCACTGCTGGCTCACATTCAGCCGGCTGTCCACCAGCATCCTCAGGCCCTTTTCTACTAGGCAACTTTCCAGTCAAGACTTCCCCAAGCTTGTAGTGTTGCAGGGGGTTGTTGAGACCAAAGTGCAGCAGGTCCCTCTGCAGATCCTTCCTACCATTCAGCAAACCAACAATCCCACTCAATTTGGTGTCATCTGCAGACTTACTGAGGGTGCATTTGATCTCCTCTTCCAGATAATTGATGAAGATATTAAACAAGACTGGCTCCAAAACTGAGACCTGGGAAACACTGCTTATGGCTAGACACCATCTGGATTTAACTCCACTCACCATCACTCTCTGGGCTCGGCCATCCAGCCAGTTTTTAACCTAGTGAGGAGTACACCTGTCTAAGACATGAGCAGCCAGCTTCTCTAGCAGAATGGTATGGGAGACAGGGTCAAAGGCTTTACTAAAGTCTAGGTAGACAACATCCACTGCCTTTTCCTCATTCACTAGGTGTATCACCTGGTCATAGAAGGACAATACACCACCAACCAGGGAGAACAAGATGCAGGCTGGGGAAACAATGGTAAGCAAATAATTTTTCCATAGCATGTGACCCTCTCTGCTGTCATTTGACAGCACTGGCTGTAGCAGACAGTATCTCTAAGAGATAAAGCCATATGAAGGCACAGGCAGCTTGACTGTGAGCATCTCAGAAAACTCTGAAAATGCTCTAGGTGAGAACTGGCCACTAAGAATGGTCTGAAAAAAAAGAAAAAGAGACAGGACTAGGAAATTGCAGGGAGAAAAAAAGAAGATTAAGAACCCACAGAAAGTACTTTTTCTGCCTTTTTCTTTCACTTGTTTTGCTCTTAGAGCATCTATTTTTTTCATTTAAAAGACATCAGAGACAAGAGAAGTGGAAAAAAAAGCAAGGAAATAGCTTGTTTGTTCAGTTTGAAAAAATGACAACAAAAAATCATTTTTTCAAAAGCAGGTGAAAGTTATCAATAACAGTGGAAGACTTTTGCTAGCTTTCTCACTCCTCACAGCTGATTCTTAAGAAGGGACTTCAAACTAATTTATTTACCACAAGGGAAAATATGCCTTTTGCAGATGTTTCCTCATGCCCTTCTCTTGTAATTAAGGAAAAGTATGATGTTGCTTCGTAATTAAGAACATTTCTTTGCTGTGTGAATACTAAAAATCAACAGCTTAAAGGTCAGAGAATTTCCTTGAACAAATCATCACACGTATGCAACATAAGAAACAGATCAGTGCAGGATTTCTGTAGGAATTCCTCCCTCCATATATTCTTCTGTATTCATCTAGTGGAGTTCAAAACTTTACCAACAGTAGGGAAGGGGTACTGTTTATGTGAAAACAAAAAGTGCACCTCTCGTACAAATCAATGCAAATAGTAACACAAAGAATGAAAGAGAATATGGAATATTCTTCTGTGATACTGCAACAAAAACAGTGTCTTGTGAGGCCTCCCTCAGCATAGTCTTAGTGCAGAAAATTCAAGTAAAAATGAAGCTCTTATGTCTTTCTAAGCTGTAAGTAATTCAATACCTCTCCTGTGCTAGAACAGCAGTGGCCAAATCTCCTTACTCAGCAAGCTATAGCTCTACCTCTTCCTATGGCCAAGATTCACTTCCTACAGCTAAGAGTTATTGGAGAAGTGGTCCCTTCCCATCTCAGCCATTCACAGAAGACATAACATAGGGACTTACGAGAGAAACAGTTCTGAAGTAGTTCAGGGCCATTGGAAAGCAGATAATGTTTTACCCCTTTGCAGTTTGAAAGGCTGGCTGCACCATGTGGCAAACTGATGACATTCATCTTGGCCGACTTTGCTGGCTCTCGTTTTCCACCATAATTAATTACTCACCAGCTTCCCTCCAGTATAGATTAGCTGTTGATTACATGACTTAATCTGGAGACCACAAGTTGGATTTGAACACTTCACAAGATTCATATGGTTAAAGACACAAACTTGAGCTACAGAGACAGTGAGGCTGTTTCACCTTTCTCCACTACCACTAATAACTAATATTTATCATTTAAATTAAAAAAAAAAACTTCACAGTAATATTTTCTTTTTATCATACACACAACAGATAAAAACAAGAATTTGCAATCTGGGCTCTTTTGTTCTGTAATACTAGCTCTCATCTTTAGCATGATATTTCAAAACAGAACATTCCTAAACAGAGTCACACAAATCACTTCAGTTGAGGAATACATATTCCACTGTTAATACCATTTCTTTTATTTGTCAAATATTAACGTTATGTTTTTCAGTATTACACTTAATGCCTTCTGGACTGTCTTCCGTTACCAAAGTTACATGGCGATTCAACTCCCTATACATTTAGTTTAGGAATTGATGTGAAGTTTACTAATCAAGAAAATCTGAGCTGCAAAACACATAATTACACACTTTAGTCTATGAAAATATTCAGTTATCATTTGCACAAGTATATCCCATAAATTTTAAAAGTAGCTACTGTGAAATGGTTTGAAATGATAAAAGGGATAAATATTTTAAAAACCTGTTTTTGGCATATTGGAGGACATAAACTAATTTACATTAGTTTTAATTATATTTCTGCACATGTAAATTCCAAGTACTGTTATTTGTTAGTTGCATAAATTCATACAAACAGGCAATGCTTACAGGAAAAAAAAATAGGAGATAACAAAGGTCTCTGTGTTACACAGTCACATGTAATTGAGTGTGGTGAGGCAGTGTTACAAGAAAAGTAATTCTGCAGGGCAGCATAACCCTTTCATTATATCCTAGTTTTGAGAAACAGATTACTTAACCTGGCTTTAGGCAAAATCTGATTTGATTGTTATGGGGAAGGCCTGACTAAACTTCTTGGCTTAAGTCTAATAATACTTCTGATGCCTCCATACTTGACCTTTTATTCATAAATACCATCACCACACTAGGACAATATTATCACACAACCACTCTAATCGAAGTGTGAAGTGAGAAGTCTGATTAGAGATCTCTACCTTGCACTGAATGACAATTAGTTGTTTTACTAGTACGTTAATTTTTCTGACCAATACAGGATTATTTCTTGCTGTTGCAATGCTCATCATGCTTTAATTTACATCTCTATGTTTCCCTAGCAGCAATTAAAAAAGACAAGAAATTTGTAGCAACAGCTTATAAGTATAGGATAAGAGCAGAGGCTCCAAGTGTGTAAACACAAATCACAAAAGGTCAACTACTGGTAAACATAAATTTATGCACAATGAGATAGAGTGCCTAGGGCTCTGCACATTAGACAATATCCGGCAAGTTATCATGATGCCAAGCATTATGAGAAAGTCTGTCCTCAGTCAGACCAGACAGGAAGGAAAGGGAGCTGTAAGAATAGTACGATATGGTGTGATTACAGCTGCTATGGAGGTCATTCATTCAGAACGATGTAGAAGTGGTCACCGAGACTAATTTTTCTTGCTTATCAGATAATCATCAGACTTGTATATAGTATCCTAGAACCTGGCCTTCTATCATATAAATGTATTTCTTGCTTACTACAATATAGTGTCACAGCTGAGGAGAATGAAGTTTTCAGGCATCTTTAAAAAATATGAAGTTGATCCAAATAAGGACAATGTAAACAATTATAAACTACAAGTAAAATGCAGAAGGCCGTGCAAAACTTAGTTCAAAATACAATGTTCAAATTACATAGGAAGTAGTCATTTTTTTCAAGTCTATCAGGATCAGATAGTATTGTATAAATGCAGTTCTATACTGCGTCACCTCAAAAAAACTAGAGTAGAATTGGAAAAGGTATTGAGAAGGATGACATGCCATAAGTATGGTGAATAGAGACCAAATTGTTACTGTTTCTTTCCCGATAAGAACTAGAGGACACGATGGGAAAACTGCAAATGTGAAGTTCAAAGCAGACGGAGAAACATCTTCACAAGTTACATAAATTGTGCAAGTTTTTCACACAAAACTGTGGAATTAAATCATTTACATGGGTTCAAAATGGGACTGAATAAATCCATTGAAGAAATATCCATATAGGATTCAAAATACAAAGAATATTGCTAGCTTAAGAGTCATTTAGCTACAGCTGGGTGGAGGCCTTCATTAACTGCATACTTGCAATGATCTTATGTCCTTGACTAGAAAATCATTACTGGCCAATGCCAGAGATGGAACATTGGGTATATGGTCTCATATATGACATTTCCAGTCTGATTCAGAAAAACATATTTTTCCCTTCTGACTCTTAGGTTTTCAGAGTGTAACGTGAGTACTTTCATATATTTATCTGAGAGCAAACACCATAAAGATGGTAACTAAAAGCACAACTTTTAAATGATCTAACAATATTTCATATGATCTAGAAGAAATATTCATAAATATAAGCTAGGATGTTGTTATAAATGGGAATTCAATTTGACATTTATCTCCATAGTAATAATTCATGCATACAGACAGAGGTATTGCAGAGGCTAGGATAAAAATAAGAAATTCTGGTTTTCAGAAAGGAAAATTAAATTTATTTAAAGATATAACTTGTCTGAAGAAAGGAAATCAGTTACATCCCAAGTTATCTAAAGAAACGCCTCCTGTATGTCTGTCCAAATAATTGTGCCAGAATTGTTACTCTAATGCAGGGGTCCTCAAACTGTTTAAACAGAGGGCCGGTTCACTGTCCCTCAGACACTGTTGGGGGCTGGACTATAGTTTGGAAAAAAACGACGGGGGAGTCACCCACCTCGCTGATGCCACCGCCCCCCTCTTTAGCCCAGCCGTGCAGTCCGGAAAGGGTGGCCAGAAGGGACTGAAGGAACTTTGCCGCACAGGGGCTCTAGCAATTTGCTTGGGGGCTGCGGAGGCCGGCGCGTGGATTAAGTGGCAGGAAGTCATCTGCAGCTGCTTGGTTTCCCCCCTGCAGCCCCCAGCGGGTGGGGAGTTCTGTAAATACTAGTGGGCCAGATTGAGAACCCTGGGGCACCGTATCCGGCCTGTGGACCATAGTTTGAGGACCCCTGCCCTAATGCTTCCAGTTCCACTGTGTTCTGATTATGAATCTCTCCAATGGCTTTTTTTGTTATCAGATTATTTCTTTTGATATCCTCTCTACAACAAAGTTCTGCTATATTCATATAAAAAAATAGAAGACCGAAAGACATGAATGGGTGGTAATCTACTCTTCAGCTGGAAATATATTATTTAATCCTTTTAATGAGGAAAAAAAACCCAAACCAAAACCAAACAACAACCCCCCTCCCCTGACTTTTTGTAAAGATGTTCCAAATAATCCGTTACGAACAACGTAGAAAATAGAAAATTCTAGTAACTTTATTTTGAAAAATAATAAATACCAAATGCAAAAAAGGGAAGAAAATCACAAAATCTACAAAGTCTGTGGGGGAAGTACAGAGCTGCCAGTATTCATCTACGTATTGGGTTTCCATGGCAAAGTTTTGGTAGTGGGAGGGCTACAGTGGTGGCTTCTGTGAGAAATTGCTAGAACTTCCCCTGTGTCTGACAGAGCAAATGCCAGCAGGCTCCAAGATACACCCACTGCTGGCCAAGGCTTAGCCCATCAGCTATGTTGGTAGCACCTCTGTGATGATGTATTTAAGAAGGGAGAAAAAGTTACTGTGCAAGATCAATTGCAGCCAGGGAGAAGATTGAGAATATGTGAGAGTAACAACTACGCAGACATGGTCAGTGATGAAAGAGGGAGAGGAGGTGCTCCAAGAGTCAGAGCAGAGATGCCCCCTGTAGCCTGTGGTGAAGGCCATGGTGAGGCAGACTGATGTCCTGCAAGCTCATGAAGGTTAATGATGGGGCAGATATCCACCTCCAGACTGTGGAGGACACATGCTAGAGCAGGTTGATGCCCCAAGGAGTCTTTAGCCCTGTGGGAAGCCTGCACAGGAGCAGGCTCCTGGCAGGACCTGTGGATCCATGAAGAGAGAAGCCCATGCTGCAGCAGGTTTGCTGGCAGGACTTGTGACACGGAGGGGCATCCACATTGGCGCAGTCTGCTCCTGAGGGAACCTACTCCATGGAGGGGACCCATTCTGGAGCAGTTCATGAAGAATTACAGCCTGTGGGAAAGACTCTCACTGGAATAGTTTGTGATGGACTGTCTCTTGTGGGCGGGTCTCCATGCTGTAGTTGGGGAAAAGTGTGCAGAGTTCTCTCCCTGAGGAGGAAGGAGTGGCAGAGCCAATGTGTTATGAACTGACCACAACCCCTATTTCTTGTTCCCCTGTGCTGCTGGATGGGAGGAGGTAGAGAAAATTGGGAGTGAAGTTGAGCCTGGGAAGAAGGGAGGAGTAGAGGGAAGATGTTTTATGTTTTGGTTTTATTTTTTCATTACCCTATTCTGATTTGATTGGCAATAAATTAAATTAATTTTCCCTGAGCAGAGTCTGTTTTGCCTATGAGTCATCTCCCTGTCCTTATCTTGACCCAGGAGTTTTCAGTTACATTTTTTCTCCTCTGTCCAGCTGTGGAAGGGGAGTGATAGAGCAACTGTGGTGGGTACTTGGCATCTAGCCAGGGTCGATGCACCAGTCTACAATGTCTTAAAGGACTGCAAAGAAACTAGTGTTGCTATCAGCAGAGAAAGCTGCTAGTTTCCACAGCATCTACAAGAAATAAACTATTCCTGTGTGCTTAACAGGTGGCTAATCATGATCAGAAGCTCCTCGTATCTCTGTAGTTTTTACAATAACTGTTCAATTTACTTTAGGCTTTAATTTATTTTATTTACACTCTAACTGACACAGTAAAGAGTTAAGTTACTGCTGTAACTTAAAATTGAAAGCTGGATTTGCA
>JAVSBS010024264.1:67374-68983 GCA_033124195.1 Coracias cyanogaster
CCTGATGTATTTCAGATTTCATTTCTTCAAATCCATCAAAATCTACTGCAATTATTTATTTGATACAGAATTCTTGAAACTAAGTTAGCACACATTTAAAAAGGGGCACCTTTTGTTTGCATTCAAGATTAAGAAACAAATAAACATACAACTGAACCCTGACTGAACTGGAACACAATTCTAAAAAAAAAAAGATTCTGTTTCTTTTACTACTCTAAACCCTTTGTTTCTGACAGTTCTAGCCAAGTTTAATGGTACTTCAGTTGCAGTTTGTATGCTGATTATTCTTACGACAAGTAAAGTGAAGGTAGAGACAGAGTAGCAATCACTTGCTGAATGAAATCCATAGACAAATCAATGCCATGGAAAGGTGGTTGATTTAATTCAAGGGTAGATAATATGTAATAATGTGCTCTCATTTGAGCGTCCATTTTGGGGAACTGACTGATTATGGATGCAAGCATGGATTGGAGTAGACATACGGCCATTAGTGCAAACTAGTAAGTCTCACTCATTAGAGTGAGACCTTAATCTCATCTAGGGGCACCCAGTCTAGCTCTGGAACATTTCTCATTAGCTTTTACCATAAAGCTTGTGGTATTATTGTCAGAGCTTCTATGACTGTCCTTCACACCCTCTTCATTTTATTTTTTTTTTTTTTACCTTTCAACATGTGATGGAAAAGGAAAAAGAAAAGGAAAAGGGGGGAAAAAGTAAGAAGAAAAAGGAGAATTGAAAAGGGGGGGAAAGGACTGAGAAATGCAGAAGGATGTCATATTTCACCTATGGTGTAAAGTTGTTATACTATTGGGATAGAAGGATCATCATGATGAGTTGCCCTTTTTGGTGGAATCCTTTTAATAATCATGGGAATTATAGGACTGGTTAAGGAGGCTTAAACCACTTCATTTTCTTCATCCATATCAGCACTAGCTAGTATGCTGCATTTTGCACATCTTCCTATCTTGGAACAGAACAATATCTGCTTGTAAGATACCACCCTTTAGTGTCCAATGAAGGAAATGAGCTAAGGAAAATGAAGGGTTGACTCTGACTCCTGGGTACACACAGAGTTTAAGGGCAGCTGGCAATGTCTATCAGGGCTGACGGTTCTATGACATAAATGTGACTTGAGCCCACTTTTTCTCTAGTCCCCTAGATTTATGGCATGCTCAGATTGCCTGGTCTCAGAAATCTAGTCTGTTCTCTCCATAGTACTCCATGTTACAATTATAAGACTACTTTGACAAGTATGCTTACTACATTGAAATACACTTCCTGAGACTAATGGAAAATCCTTTAAGTTCTAGTTAAGATATAGTGTTTTTCTGACAGAAGTTTTATACTTCAATATATTTTGAGTTTATCACATTCTTGACAGATTTATTAATGTTGTCAACGATTGCACACATTTTTTATTTTGCCTCTGTTATTCTCTAGTACTCTACAAAGAATGCAGATTGATTGTACCTTGGTAAACATAGTCTAATTCCTCCTATATCATTGTTAGCTATGACAGATCAATAAATTATAGTTTATCACATTCTTGACAGATTTATTAATGTTGTCAACGATTGCACACATTTTTTATTTTGCCTCTGTTATTCTC
>JAVSBS010024264.1:85230-119592 GCA_033124195.1 Coracias cyanogaster
ATGTATATAAGGGTGCTTCATAGAATAGCTGCCTTGGATAAATAAATATATATATTTTTCTTAAGGGGGTGTTTCCTTGTTCCTGTAACCGATTGGGACGTTGGAGGAAGGTGCCGCGCCTCAGATTCCATTTGGGGGAGTGGTCTGGGACCCCAGTGGGTGGACCGCATCCCCACATCCCAGGCAGACCCGGGACATCTAAGGGGTGGATCACAACATCTTTAAAATTTAATCATTCCAAATTAATTACTGAGAAGGAATTTATTCAATTAATTGTGCATATTCAATATAGAAAGCTTTGTACTTTAAAAGTAAAAAATAGATCTACCAGTAGCTTAAAAAAAAAATTACACTGCCTAAAATAGCCACATTTTGAATATAAACATATTTTTTCTTAAAGGTTTTTCAAAGGTGCTAGTTTCAATTAGAGGACATACTTTATGTGTCACACAAGCCTTAGTTCTATGTTTATGCAACTTACAATTGTCAATTTGATATGTCAAAGAAAAAGTTTTCTACACTGAATCTTTTCTTACATAAAATCATACACAATAAAACTGATAGCTAAGAAAATAAATCATTATCTGGTCAAACTATAATTATACTACTTCCTGCTCCAATCTCAACAGGATTTCCTCTCTCACTTGAATTGACTCTAAATAATGAGAATTCCAAGCTGAGCTCATCTTTCTACGCACATTAATCAATTAACTGCTACCTGAAATCATTGTAAAATCACTTGAAAAGACATACCTTCCATCTATTTAAAATGTTTGAATTTTAGCAGTATATTATATTTTTACGTAATGGAGAGACCACTATAATTTGGGACACATGTAGCTCCCACAATTTTATTGTTGGACTTACTTTAAGCACACTGTATGCTTGCACTAAGTCAATAATATTGTGCTTCATTCAGTTCCACAGTTTGAACAAATGGATAGGAATAAATGAATACTTCCTGAGAGATGAAGTCACTGTGAGGTTAATTATTTCAGAGGAATTTGAATCAATCATTACATGTTCATGAGTGTCCTCTTGATCAGTTCTTGTGCACAGGGATAAACTCTAACTCATTCAGTATCATATTAAAATCCATCCAGAAAAACCATCCTGAAGCATTACTCAATTTTTGAAATATTTTCTATATTTCAGTGATTTCAAGTATTTATTTTATAGCAATAGAATTCGTGTAGACAACAGCTCTTAGGTACATGAGATTATCTTTTCTATTTACAGGATTACTACTACGACTTTCTGAGAAGTGACACGGATAATAATAGGATAGAAGACACTTGGGTAATTAGTTCATGAAATATTGTCTACATGAAAAAGCTAACAGAAAAAGAGTAACTCTGAGAAATATGAACTGTTTTTAAAAGGCATTTGTCGCCTTACTGTAGTAACCTAATTAGGATGGTATTGCTCCAGAACAGTTGCTTATCATTTATATTTTCTAAAAGATTCCTGTAGAATGCCAAAATTACCCAAAGATATCCTGTCTGCAGTTGTCCTAAGGCTATAAGGCTATCTAAGGCTACTAAGGCTATCTATAACTATGATGGATCAATTTTGCCAGGTACACACTGATAGAGGGCACTATTTTAAGTAGTAGCACAGTATTTCTATAAACTAACTTAGTAACATACACTCTATGCAAGTAGTACATCTTACTACAAAAATCTCTCTTATGAATGCAAATAGAAAGCATGGAATAAAAAAAAATTCATTTCCAGAGACAGATACAGTGAACTTAATAATAAGCTTTAAAAATTGATTTTCTTATTTGGGTACTACTATTGAATTCACAGCAGGAGGCAAAATGTTTAACAGCAAGACAACTTATCCCTCTCTTATTTCTGGTAATGATGGAAGATTGTGTTTTAGATATGCACTTACAGATCCCTTATTATTTATGATTACCATCTCAACCTAATTATTATTTATTTGTGAAGATACTTTCTGTATGACAACAGTTTTAATGCAAATTTAGAAAGTTTCAAAGTTACCAACTGTTATCTGGGATTTGGAATACAGTTTCAGAATGTTTTTAACCAAATTCATAGTGCTAGAAATGAGGTTTTGTCCATTTTCATAGACCACAAGAAATACTGTTAAAAAGTTACTTGGGGAAGAGTGAAAGGACAATCTAATTTAGAAGTTACATTACCTATTTCATCTGGTATTTCTTCATGTAGTAGATTTCATTTGCTCTGAAATCAGTTTCCAAGACAGTCTGAGATTGACAAATAAGTTTCTTTGACAGAGGTATCTTTTAAAACTGACAACCATTTAAAAATTAAAAGATGGTACATAATTATGTAAGGTGTTCACAAGACATTTACTGGATAATATCTCTTTCACAGTAGCAATTACAGTGTTCTTTTATATATTTACATCTGATGATTACAAATAATTGCTTTTCAAATGCAAGTTTACTTACCATATCCAACAGGCAATAAAATTTTCCATGTACAATCTAAGTTACTAGGGTAATTTCCAGGAAAACCTGGGCTCAGGATCACACCACCCATGTTTGTCAGTGTTCCACCACACTTAGCTATTAAAAAAAAAAAAAAAAAGTCATTGGATCTATTATTTCTTAATATTTGGAATATGATTAAATAAAAACCAGATTTTCCATTTTATCCCGTTGACCCTCAAGCACTGAAATTTATCACAGTCAAAACATTCCTCAAGAAGGAGAGAAGAAGAGAAAATTAATTCAGATTAGAGCAAAATGCTTACTTAATGCAATATGTTCACTGTGATTTTACTGCAGATGTGTAGTTGCACATATTGTCTGGGTAACCCATTGTCTCAGCTTGCCAACTGCAGTTAAAAACATCTGGTGCTATGTTGAGATAGGCTTCATAATCAGAGGAACAAATGTGGACTTAAATGGCCTACTGACACTGATCCATGATGAAGTGCAGATCTGTCAGTTAATATAGCTAAAACACAATTGAAAAGTGTGTTTAAAGTGTTCAAAAAAGAAAGAAACAAAAAACCTCACCACAGTTCTTTAATTCAGAAAGCAGATAGACTAGCTGCATAAATGGATTCTTCTTTGCTCACTATCTGTATGCTTTTCTTCAGTAAATTCATGTGTTTGGAGATTAAAAAGCCATTTGCACCATTTAGCATGTCATAAAGCTAAACTATGAACACACGAAGCAACTTGTAAAGAAGTGGCAGAGTTTACACCTTCACTAGGACAATAGTATGAAGGAAGAGTAACTTCAAGAAATCAAAGTAAGATCTTGTAAATTATATTTATTCTTTGAGGAATTATTACTTTAAAGCCTATGAGTCTTCATGCCAGGTATTACAGTGATGTATGATCTGGTAAGAGAATTCTGATACTGTGATACTATGCAGTTTGATGATAATTGTACTGAAAAATGAAAATAACTTACTGCTTAGTCTACACGAGAAATTGATACAAATGAGAAATTAATCTCAAATGTATCAAATATCTCTACCTCCCTGCAATGTTAAATACTTTTAGTGAAAAGAACAGATTTTGGTTTGCATTTCTAGCAAAAATCAACATTTTAAGGGTTGGGGTGGGGAGAAACATGTTTTAAGGATTTACTTGTTTTCTTGGAAGTATTTTAGCTACCAGGACAGCAAAATTTCATGAACTGGGAAAGGGTGGGGGGGAATCAATAAACACACTGTTTGCAAATATGAACTATATTTAATACACAAGGTGAAACATAATATTAGCACAAAAAGACCACCACTCAACCCCCAAAATACACCTTCCTGAATAAATGTTCCATTTCTATAATTGATTGGAAGGAACTCCCTGCTTTCAGATTACTCAGAAGCGACAGCTTCTGTAGAAGTTGACAATACAAAATAATATATAGGTCCAAATTGACAAGGAATCTTTAAAACCATTTCACATTAATATTGCTCAATATCTCAATGTTTTAAATTCCTCTCAGATATAAGCTAAAAGGAACAGCTTTTGCTGACTATTGAAGTTGAAAGCATTAACTGAACAATGTATTTCAAAGCTGAAGTGAAAGAATATTATGATGGAGCTGTACTTTTCTCCCCTCCATTCCTTCTTTTTCTTGGAATAAAAATGCCAAAAGACACCACAATCTTAACTGTCTTAAACTTTGTTTAATCAAGAAACAATAAATCAGAACAAAATTATCTACACAAGGAAAACTCAGATCTGTTGGGTAAGGTTTTAGTGTGCTTAAAAGAGATATTTTCAGCTTTGCTTTTTAACTCAGCATTGTTTAATGGCTTTCTCAGATGAAAAGAGCCAGACTTTTCCGGATCTCTAAAACTCTGTTTTATTCCACCACCGCTGAAGACTTGGCTTCAGAGCTACTCTTCACTGCAGACAGACTGCCTGCTTCTTTGAGAAGCCTCCTATGCTCCCTGCGTGACATGCCTTGTTCTTGAGAAGGTTCTCTGAGCTGAGCATGCTGCAAAAGGAAAGTGTTCACTTCTCTCCTTCGATAAAGATTCATTCTGATTCAAAGCAGAGTATTCAGGACAAGCTAAACAATGGTAAATATCCAGGGTTCCTCCTTTCTGCCAATTTTCACTGTATTTTTTTCAATAGCATATACACTATATATAAAGACATTTTCCTGGTAGCTTTTACACATTTCATTGATATAAATGGAAACTCAAAAAAGCTTTGAATGAAACAGAATTAAGTGAAGGAATAATATGCAGGACAAAGCTAGGAGCTTCTTCTGACCGATGTTCAGAACACACTGAAAACAAGTAAGCATCCATACCAATGCAGAGAGGAGATGGATAGTTCCAGCGTCGAACTGTTCCTGGCATACAAGAAATATGAGAACGGCCCTGTTTGGAAAGGGCAAAATATTAGATTACAGATACTCATTATGGGACTTTCTAGGAAGGCAGAGCTACATAGGAGCTCCTGGATCATCTTACCTGTATCTTTTCTTATATCAACCAACTGCATTATAATTACTTCTGAATTTTGAAGCCTTTGTTTAACTCTATTTTCAAATAATTTTGATTTTATGTTCTTATCTTTTCTACTGGATAAATGTTCTAAAACACTTTTCCTTTGGTAACTTGAAAACCTCTTCACATTTTGACTAAATATAAGGCTGGTTACAAGTCAGAAGCAGCTGACTACATGCATTCTTACGGTCAAATTGGTTCACTCCCCATTTCAATTCCAGGGTTGTCATCCACAGTGTAAGCATACTAGTTCATTTTTGGGCTGCAATCAGGAGAGAATCAGCTATTGCTCTGACTGAGCAGTACAGACAGAGAGGAATTTGTTTCACATCTGTTTGCTACAGATGGTGTGGATGTGGACCATGCCAAGACAGTCATCCACAATTACCAGCAGGCCTTGAACTCTCACATGGCCTCGACAACATGACCCACTGCATACATGCAACATCTTGGCAGACAGCTGCAAAAGTACAAGTGCCTCTTTATTTAGTTATCTTGTTTAATTTACTCTGCCTATATTTAAGAAACATCACAAGAACCACGTGAATCATGCAGTATCTGGAAGTGGAAAATGACACAACCTGCAAAGCCACATACTTTAGGGTGGCTACTCTGAACCAATTGCAAAATGCTCCCAGCTTTGCTTGCACTGATAACAGTTCAAGCTGAAAACAGTAGTACAAATGTTTTTTGTCAATTCTGCCCTCTGAGGAACTCAGATGATGCCTTCTGCTGTTGGTGTGTGAAAGCTAAATAATGAGTGTGATATAAAGATTGAGACATAGGACTGAGAGCAAGGTTTAGTTCCTGGTTTAATCATCCAGATATGCAAACTTAGGCAAGTCACTTAACATCTCTTGTTTATTTTCACCAAGTCTATTGAGAGTCTAATATTTAGTAAGGTAGCACATCTTATCAATGTAATATGAAAACTTACTTAAATATTATTTGTCCAAAGCAATAAAATTCTCATAATAAAATAAGAAAACGATAGACAAGATAAACTACAGTAAAGGAAAACCTATTTGATGAAATTACTTCCACATCATTTCATATGTTTATTAAAAAGAAACTATACATGCTACAGTGAATAAAGTTTATATAGAATTATATGGAATAAGACTAATTAATAACTTAGTTAAGTATATTTAGACAATTATCTTCTGAAAGTCAAATTGAAGTATTTCCAAAAAAATGGCTTGGATAAAAAAATAGTTTTCATTAAAATTATGAAAAATGAAATTTGTCTTTTTCATATAAAAATACTGCATATTGATAGCAATTCAAAAAAATCCTTTTTTCAAAAAAGTAACCTTTTTAAAGGAAAAATGTGCATGCACTTATTGTGTTATCTTAGTTACTTGCAAAATGGATAAGGTTTTGAATAACTTAATGCAATATTCCCTGCTTCATTTTATTCTCTCTTCCTAAACTTCTATGATTGCATGTCTCTGATGTGAGTCAGGGGGAAGCCATAATTTAACTACCACAGTTGGGAAAAAATGTAAAATGGCTTACAAAAGATCTTTTGAAAAATGAAATGAAATTATTCCTCTGGCTTCAAGCCTCTTCCCAATAAGAGCACACTCTGATTTCAGTCTTTTAAAGTCCCCTCCTGGGGGGAGACACTTAATCCTACAGCTAGCAATTACCTTTCTTATTCATCTCCAGGTAGTAGTTTGAGCTCTGTGACTTTTCCGGTAAGTCTCAATTATAAACTAATCCACAGCTGATTGTTATTGCTAGCTGTGAATATGTTCTCTAAAGACTGATGGTAAATTCACAGCTAGAATGAAAGGAAGAAAAAACAAAAAAAAGAGGATCTGCAAAGTTATGCTGATCTATACTTACTGAATAGCAAACAATCTGTACCTCATAGAACCTTATTTTCATTATTATTTCTTTTTAATTTGAAGTAATTTTTACTTTTTACACCATCTTTTTCACATGCAAAATTCAGATGTTTCATAACTGAAAAAGTAGGGAGAGAGGAACATGCAATATAGTGGGCGATACAAGTAGCAGTCACCCCACCAAACCTAAACAGTTAAAAGTTAGACACCTTTTGATATCCCAATCAGTGAAGAAAGACGATATTTCAGAGTAAGGTACTTGTTCTAACACAAAATCTTAGTGTGACTGAGTCTATGTGCTTTCGTGGTTGTTTAGTGTCACAAAGAAAGCATCAACAGCTAATTCAGATGAGATAGCTGGATTTTAGATGGAATAAATTGGATTAGATGCTGTTCTGCCTGCACAAGAAATAGTGTAAATTTTTCACTTTTTTTCCTATTAGATCACTGCTATGAGCTTATCCAACAATCAGATGTTCGCCTATATATATATTTCAGTCTTAATCAGTCAGAAGCAGTAGCCTGGATCACAGCAATGAAGTGCTAAGCACCTACTGACAATTATGTGAACAGCTTTTACATGACAGCCCTACCAGCATCACTATCAGATCCTGATTCTTTCAGTAAAAGGTGGAACTGAATAAAAATACATGAAGAAATTCACACAGCTTTTTAAAAATAGTTAAAATAGGAATCTTTCTCAAAGAGGCAAAAAAAGAGATTAGTTTTGATTTAATCCAACAGCTCTTGAAATACTCTTATATTTATTATTGTATAACCAAGTTTATTATAGGCTGACTTCTAGATAAATTCTACATTGAAATAGCATGTCCTGAGTCTCGGGATTAATAACAACAACTTTAGCTCAATGCATACAAAAAAGGACTATGAGAACATATAAGCTACATCTGTACTAGTGGAAGTGCTTAGTCTTGTTTTATAGCCTTGAGACCAAATGCACATTCTTTTATGTATCTAGCTCCTTAACTTCTTTTCTTCTGAATTCACCTCCAAAACAAAGTGTCGCAATGCAAACTTCCTATCAGAACTAGTCTCTAGCTTGTGATAATTACTGAACTGTGACACTTCACCTAGGCCAAAAGCATAGCAACACCCCATTCTAATAATTAATAGCACTGAAGATCAAATTTCAGTTCCCATATCTTAGCCCTGGTTATAGCAACATAGATGTTGAATATGGTATTTCATCACATAATTAGTTTAATGCTCCTTTGAAATAGAAAAAGGTTAATAATTTATTAGCAGTCTTTAAATGGAAATCTGAGTGTATTTGGGAGTCAAGCTCTAATGACATGGTCTCTTTTGAAGGGACCATATAATAAAAACTATATCAAATCTCCCATTTTCTTACTTATGTTACTTCTATCTACAAAGGATACTGTAAAGGAAAGATGAAATATGGAAATTAAAGTTAATAAAGTCCAAAAGTTAAAGTTTTAAAACCAGCAAGTATTTTCAAAATAATAATAAATTTTCCTTCACTGGAAAGAGAAAAACTTAAGTATTTTATATATGAACCATCAGCTGGCTTGTAAGCAATCCCTGAACCATTAAATGAGAACTGAGTGTTCAGTATGGGTAGAATAGGCTTTATTTTGCACAAGTCTTGAATCTTTTCTAATTAGGAGGATACTGGTATGATAGAGTTTTTTTGCTATGGGTATAGGATGGTTCTGATACAGGCTGTTTCAAGCCATCCTATAAATGTAAGGAGCATGGATTGGTTAGAGACTTGACCCTATAACTGTAATACATGACTGCAAAGATAAGCATCTTGCTGATTACCTAGAAAGACTTCAAGTGAATAACATGCCTACTATGGGAAATTAATGCAGTGTGTGAACAGTGAACATCCCTAATATGTGAACAAATTTGTGGCATTTATTTCCTTGAAATATTTTTAAGAGTAGAATTACCATGAATAAAATTTGCTTTAGAAACTAAATTCTGCAATTTCTGAGCAGAACACAATCTCATTATGTATTTCCTACCATGTGGATAAAAGTTCACCTAGAGGAACCACTTTCAAAAACGGAAAAACACAGTTTTAATAAGCATAGTACAAACAGGGAAAACATTTTACCCATGTTATTTCCTTGTCTGTTTTGACGTTATTTGCTGCTGAATGGTATGCTAATCCAACACAAGACTTGCCAGCCCAGATTTACTGACAGCCAGACATGCAACACATTCATAGCTTTATAATGTGGAAGTATTTGCATAGGGTCTATGTAAATCACCTCTACAGACACATTACAGACTCTTCATTAAAATAGGTTTTGAGTGGGTCTATTTCCATTTTGTTAAAATTGCTCCACGGTAACTTGAAGAAAAAGAAGGAAAAAAATACCTGTAACGTATATCCTGGCTCACACTGAAATGACAAAACATCATTCACCATGTATCTATCTCCTGATTTGATCCCATTGCTAGGAATTACTGGTTCTGGACAGGCAGCAAGGCCTACAGCTGAGGAAAGTAAACACAAAGATTGAAAAAACATAGATAAGTGGACAACAACTCTTCATTGATATTCTCTGCTGTAATGAATTTTTTCCACATCATTTGATTTCTTAAGAGAACATTAATTAAAATTTTATTTCAACATTAAACTGATTTTTTGTTTAAAAATACACAAGTTTTCAGAACTGCCCTGCAGAATAAGAATAGCATGACTGAAACACAAAGATTATATACTGTGACTGTATCAATTACTATGTCATGTTGCTATCACATACTATGCCATTTTATTGTCTTTAACCAGTATGCTAGTATATTAAATAGTCTTTTTTTTTCTTATCCTTGTGAAGGAAATGGAGAGAGAAAGAGGGAATTCACTTAATGCATATTCTTGCTTTTCAACAACAGATGAGCAGAGCTACTGAAGTGAGGTGATAGAGATGTTTGGAACAGCAGCTAAAGTCTAAGGGCATTCGTTATGTTTAGAGAACTCCATTAACTATAAAGAAGTTCAGACATCTGAAATTTAATACTCTTAACCCAAAACTAAATCTCTGAATAGGTATGAGAGGACAGTCCATTCTTAACTATTTTTTAACCCAGGTGTTAGCAAAAATAAGGTTAATTTTACAAAGACTCTGCACAATTAGTAATTTCTCAACGTGTTCACCTAAGTTTGTCAACCTGAGGTGCTAGCTTCTGGTTTTTGCTGAGTACATATCACTTCTCTTTTTTCCCTTGGGTGCTTATCTAAGGACCTTGTCAGTCAGTAGAACTAAAACTTAAATATAATCTCTGCTATCTAAGCTAAAATGCTCCAAATGAACAACACAGTTGAGAAATTACGATTTAGATTCAATAATTCTGTGCTTTTAAGATTTTATTTGTAAACAGAAGAATGAGCAGAATTAGTTTGTTGGTTTTGGTTCTGACGACAGAATCTCATTCCCCTTACAAGAGTAAAAACTTCCTTTGAAGCGAAAGATCAATTAAAAATGTATAATCTTAATCATGAAGTCGTTCATTAATTAGAGAAAGTTACTACTGAAACATAAATATCTAACTGCTATATTTTATTGAAATAAGATGTGTTAAAGCCAGAAAATAATGGAAATTATTTTCACAATATGTGAGAACAGATCTCTGTAAAAATCAGAGAAAAATAATACTTTTCTGAATGTGATACTCTGCATCCTTCAGTTCACTTGTATGAAAAGAACCTCACTAAATGCTACAACTCTCACTGTCTTCTTATGAAATCTAACCCTTTTGGTGACAGTAAGTGCAAATTGACAGAGTGTTTAGCACAGAAATTACATGATATTTGGCTTTACTCTGATATCTGACATTTTGGAGTCTGTTGTTCCAGATGGTTCATCATGAAACAATATCTGATATTACCCACTGAGACCCAGGTCTTTCTACAGAAATACAATATTCTTTCAGATAATGCTGCCTACACATTTTAATACACACAGGATTTTAACTTTATGCCCTAAACCTTTATGTAGCTACATTTCATCATTCAAATATAAATGCCTTACAAATCTTGAATATACACACAGGAATTTCGTATTTCCCACTTCCACTCAGTTTTCTGCACCTGAAGGTTTAATTGAAGCAAATATATTTCTCCTAATGAAGCACAGAAGTTTTTATACTTTAACCTGAAATTGTGATTGCTGAGCCATTTTTTAATTTTCTTTCCTGGAAATATGTTCCATAACCCTACACCTTCTTTCTATGACCTGTGCCATTAAGTCTTACTACACTTTTTTCAGGAATGAATAGCTATAATGACAAGCCATTAAAATGCTGAGAGACAACAATCAAGATATGAATTGGAGTCTTCATAGAATCACAGAATCATGATGGTTGGAAAGGACCACTAGGATCATCAAGTTGAACCTTCATCCTAACATCTCACTAACCACTACACCATAGCCTCAAGTGCTACATTTACTTGTTTTTTAAACACCTCCAGGGACGGTGACTCCACCACCTCCCTGGGCAGTCTGTTTCAGTGCCCAACCACTCTCTCAGTAAAGAATTTCTTCCTAATATCTAATCTAAACCTCCCTGATGCAACTTGAGGCCGTTTCCTCTCCTTCCATTGTTAGTAATTTGGGAGAAGAGACCAACACCAGCCTGACTACAACCTCCCTTTAGGTACTTGTAGAGAGCAATAAGGTCTCCTCTCAGTCTCCTCCAGACGAAACAGCCGCAGTTCCCTCAGTTGCTCTTCATAAGGCATGCTTTCCAGACCCCTCACCAGCTTCGTTGCCCTTCCCTGGACCCACTCTAGCACCTCAATGTCCTTCTTGTACTGTGGTGCCCAGAACCGGACACAGTACTCAAGGCTTCCAGATTAGAAAACTAAAACAGCTTTAATGAAGACAATAATAATAAAATGGAATATATACAAGTATTTACAAAACCAGTATCAAATCCCAGCTCCCCCTGATGGTAATTACATCACTGTCACCATCGATGCTGTGAAGCAGGCACCAGGAAAGTCCCAGACTGGGCTCAGCAGCTGACAGGAGCTGGGTTTAGGAACACACAAATCAGAATCAAAGGCCCAAGAAGGTCTGAGAAGGGAAGGCCAAAGGGAAGGGTCCAAGAAGTCAGAGGACCCCAAAGGGAAGTCAAGGCCAGTGGAAGGGCCAACAGGAAGGGTCGAGACCCTCATAATCCCTCAGCTTTATACTGAATATTATGTATATGGGATGGAATACATCGTTGGTCAGTTTAGGGTCACCTGTCCTGGCTGCTCCCCCCAACAGGTGCGGCCTTTCACTTTCTGCACCCCTCAGTGTGGCACACAAGAGCTAGCAGTGACATTGGTCTGCACACCAATCCTTGGTAGTAACTCTAAACATCCAGTCTTATCACTGCTAGAAGCAGACACTGTCTGCAAAAAAGCTGTGACCTTCAGAAAGTGCAGGTAGTTAGAAAAGACTTAGCTGAAAAGTAAAATCACCGAACAGAATTGGTTGGGTTCTAACTCAAACCAGGACATTCACCAGTATCATCAACTTCCAAATGACATTATGGTGACTTCATGTGGCCACTAGAGACTTCATATGTGGTCATTATGTGGAACTGTAATGTTCCTAATAGGCACTAAAATATCATTGTTAACTTCAATTGCTCTGGTTATGTTGCAGTTTCCTACCATCCATCTTTTGGTCAAACGCTCTGAATTCCATGTTATAAATGTATCCGTGTCTGGGAAATTTCTTTGAGTATAGGTACTAAATAGCTGTGATCTGCATCCACACAAACTGTTTGTTCCAGCATTAAGTGAGGGTAATATCTCAATAATTCAAACTACAGTATATAGATTGTTATTTACTAATTTGAGAATCCAATGGTCAGACACAGCTTAAGTGAATCAAGCCTTATTTCTGCATTTCTGTGCCCTTCTCACTCTTAAATATAAAGTTAAAAAGATCTGCTCCAAACTCACCATTATTAAATAAACAAGCATGCAACAAAGAAATTGTGACTAAATTTCTTATAGATTGCAATGTAATTGCTGAAATCTGTGAACATATATTTGAAGTTCACTTCCTGTCCTCCAGAAATCTATTTTGGTCGAACTTAGTGTTCCTTTGTGTTAAGAGTTACAGGCTTGTAGTCTTAGATCTGTGTGAATAAAGTTACTTTTGCAGATTTTTCTGAGTCACATAAACAGTTTTATAACAGTGACTGCACAGCAATACTAATAATGTGCTTGTAATACAGCTCTTTTTATTATTAGTTAAATAGCATACAGAATTTAAATAGACTATGATAAAAAAATCTTCAAAGCAATTTTCTATGCAACTGCTAGATACAGTATTATGCTACATATTTGTTATGGTTTAATTGTAGGATATAGAATATTCTATTATAATATCACAAAACACTATGTAAAACCCACTCGTAATTGACTTTGATATACTTGACATTAAGAAGCAATATTAGATCCCCAAAAGCAAAGAAAAAGTTGAAAACAGACTCAAACACCATTTTGAATCCTCAACCTCATCATTTCATCATTACATAATACTCGCCTAGTTTAGTTAGATAAGTAGTTTAGTTAGAATTGGTCCAAAAATCTAAGCAATACTTGAGAGAAAGCAAATGAATTCTGGTATCCAGGGACAATTTAGAGAACTTAAGTATCCAGAGACTCTGAAATATATTAAACTAGATTGCAAGTGAACCGTCAGTAATAAAGGGAAAACGTTAAATGCCAAGTCCAAGCAATCATAAAAGGACAAGGATTGCTTAGTTCATGCTCTTCAGAGCTCAGCTTCTGCTATGCAGTACAAAGGAGAAGACATCTATGTCAAGAATTATAACCCTCTCCCTGACCTTATTCCACTTACTGCCTGCTAAATACTTTCTTGGCTCCACCGTGGCATAAGAAAAATAGGCCTTGCTTCCATAATTATGTACATGCCTACAATTAACTCAAATTCTGTCTAAACATCACTGTCATTGCTGGCAGAACAAAAATCCTTGCTGGCACATCTGACAACGTGAATGCCCATTAGTGTCCATTTCAGAAAGCTGCAAAATGAACAACACAAGAATTTCTTGACAGCTTGACCAAAAGTCGTGAGGTTTTATTTTTTAAATTCCTTCCACACCTACTTAACTGTTGCTAACTGAAACACATTGTTCTTTACTGTATTACAAACATCAAGCTAGAGTGAACTGTTCTTTCTATTTCGATAATGGTGTATATCGCAACCCAAGGTGTCCATTCCAAAACTGCATGCTTCAGACACCAGCCTAGAAAATGCATTTTATCTCAGTGAGTTACTGCAAAAGGGGTCAGATTCATGCCAACAGCTAGTAAATTGTATAGATATACTGATAGGATCAGGAACTGCTAAATTAAAAATGACATATTTATGAATCACATCTGCTTTAACAAAGGGAAAAAGAAAAGGCTTCTTGCATTGAAGAGCCACTTTAAAGACTCAGTGGTATTAAAGATGTTAATATGGACCTACAAAAAACAATATAGTACTTAGAATACATTTTGTTCTCTGGTTGTCTAATTTTTATCTTTGAATTTATTAGAGATCTTTATGATAGAGAAGTATTACAACAGCCAGTCATTGTTCTCTAGTCTTCAAATCAGTGAATCCATTATTTCAGCTCCTGAGAACCTTTAGCACTTGAAAAGATGCAATAAAGAAGGTTCAGAAATGGAGACAGTAGCTAAACTTATGTTCTCACACATATTACATCATCATGGTATAGAGGTAAACCAAAAGCTTACAGAACGAATGACACTGAATTGTGCTATACACCTTATCCAAGGTAGTAAGGCTAGATGACACTATTAAAATATTGATTACACAAAGGATTTTTACTGAAATATTTTCATAATAATTGTTACATTTAGATATATTCACACATATACTTACAGTCATTTGTGGCCTAAACCTACATGTCTATATTAATCATATATTCAGTTCTTACTAAAACACACCTGACTTCAATGGAGAGGTTCAAGCAGCTTCCTGTTTGAGCAAACACTCATTTTTAGACTTCTAAAAATTTTGTTTGTATATTAATGAAAATATTGAAACTACTATTGAATAAATAAGATTCTAAGACCAAGTTTGAAACATCAGTGCCCACAAATGCAATTGAATTAAACAGGCACATTTCTAAAACATAGTTTGGATAGTTATTCCTTTGTTCATTAAGATTAAAAGGAATAGAATCAAATAGCAGAGATATTTATTCTTCCCACTGTTGTACATACTAAAAATGCAACAAAGCACATTTTGATCGGAATTGCTGGTGGTTGTGAAAATAATTATTTATTCTACCAGTTTTCAGGGGAAAAAACCCCATACATACAAAGGATTAGTTTAAATGATTAATTCCTGTCTCTTTTAGTTATTTGTTGCATATTTTAGTGCTTTGTTTCTCATCGTAGATAACTGCAATCATTTTAACACCTACAACACATCTGAAATAACAAGAAACAATGCCACACAGTGGGTTTAGACAATACTTACAATTTATTATTATTACAGGCTGGGAGATGATGGGATTGAGAGCAGGGTGTACTGGTGGATGAAAAGCTGGACACGAACTGGCAATGTGTGCTCGCAGACCAGAACACCAACCATATCATGGGCTGCATCAAAAGAAGCATGAGCAGCTGATGAAGGGAGGTGATTCACCCCGTCTACTCTGCTCTGGTGAGGTCTCATCTAGAGTTCTGTGTCCAGCTCTCAAGCCCTCAGCATACAAAGGACATGAACCTGTTAGAGTGGGTCCAGAGAAGGACCACAGAAATGATTAGAGGTCTGAAACACCTCTCCTATGAGGACAGGCTGAGAGAGTTGGGGTTGTTCAGCCTGGAGAAGAGAAGGTACTGAGGAGACCTTATTGCAGCCTTTCAGTACTAAAAGCAGCAGGGCCTGTTGTGATAGGACAAGGGGTAATGGTTTTAAACTAAGGGAGGGTAGATTTAGACTAGATATAAGGAAAATATATTTTACAGTGAGGCCGGGGAAACACTGGAACAGGTTGCCCTGAGAGGTGGTAGATGCCCTAACCCATGAAATATTTAAGGTCAGGTTGGATGAGGGTCTGAGAAACCTGATCTAGTTGAAGATGTCCCTGATCACTACAGAGGGTTTGGACTAGATGACCTTTAAAGGTCCTTCCAACCCAAAGCGTTCTAGAATTCTATGATTCTAGTCCAGCTCTCTTCTAAATGTACATATTAAACATAGGTCTCCAGCCTCAAAACAGTGGTGTGTTCTTTATACATCTGATCTTAGTGCTCTACTGGATTTTAGAAAATGTTTAAATATAAGCTGAACCTGAACAATTACCATTTTTTCTGATAGGAGTGCTGATAAAAATCCTGCTACAGCTGCTTCCTTTATCTTAAGTAGAACAGCCTTAACTTAGTTATTGAGGATCCCCACTATGACTACTCAGACATTCAAATTTCTGCAAGAAGATGGAAGAGTTGAACTGAAGCCTCATATGCTATAGCTGAATCTTACAACTGCAAAGCTTTTTCTTTAGAGAGACTTTGAATCTATCCCTCCGTTTGCTTTGCTTTTATAAAAAGTATCTGAGCCAGTTGCTGAGGGGAATTGCTCCAGAGCAGAACCTAATAATAAGGAACATAATAATAACCAGGACAGTGACTTGTCTAGCTTAGAAGTGTTGCCAAAATTAAGTCAGCCTACACCCTGCATCAAAACTAATTTGACAGAGAAAAAAGACTGGTGGTTATGGTAGGTGACTCTCTTCTGAAGGGAAGAAAATGCCCGATATGCAGACCAGATCCACTTGTCAGGGAAGCCTGCTACCTCCCTGGAGCCTGGGTTAAAGATGTGGTGAGAAAACTTTCTACCCTGGTATTACCCTCAGATTATTATCCATTGTTTGACTTTTCATGTAGGCAGTGACAAACTTGCAACAAGAACTCCAAGGGCAATTGAGAGAGACTTCAGGGACTTGGGACAACGGAATCAGGAGCACAAGTAGTATTTTCCTCTATCTCTCCAGTTGCAGAGAATAATGAGGGAAGAAACAGGAAGACCCATCAGATCAATACCTGGCTCTGAGCCTGCTGTCACTGACAGGAGTTTGGGTTTTTTGATTATAGGTTGGTTTATACAATACCAGACCCGATGGCAACAGATAGGGTACACCTGGCTCAAGGCGGGAAAAGGATTTTTGCACAGGAGTTATCAGGGCTCATCAAAAGAGGTTTAAACTAGATTTGAAGGGGGCAAGGGATAAAACCTGGCTTGCTAGAGATAAACCTGAGGGTGGCACAACAATCTTTGTGGTATTGTGTGCTAGTGAAGACCTTGTCTGCCACCCAGTGGAGGAAGGGGACAGATGTCATATATTGGCAAAGACAGAAGGGATACTGATGGGCCAGAAATCATGGAAGCACCTGGGAATGGTCAGGTAGGAATTAGGCCTTCTTCCTCCAAAAAGGTGATGAGATCAATAGCCCAACTTCAAGTGCATCTATACTAATGCAGGCAGCATGGGCAAAAAACAGGAGGAGTTAGAAGCCATAGTACAGTGGGAAAACTGTGATATAGCTGCCATCATGGAAACACATTAGGATGATTCGCACAACAGGAGTGCTGTGTTGGATGGCTACAAGCCATTCAGAAAGGATAGGCCGAGAAGAAGAGACAGTGGTGTGGTTCTCTATGTTAGGGGGTGCTTTGACTGTCTTCAGTATAATGACGGCAATGATGGGGGGGGAGGCCAACAAGGAAGATATCTTTGTAGGCATCTGTTATAGACTGACCTGTCATGATGAAGAAGCAGATGAAATATTCTATAAGCAGCTGGGAGAAGTCTAAAATCACTACCACTTGTTCTTGTTGTGGGACTTCAATTTACCAGATGTCTGCTAGAAATACAATACAGCAGAAAAGAAACAATCTGGGAGATTCCTGGAGTGTGACACAGCTGATGAGAGAGCCAACTAGTGAAGGCTCATTGCTAGACCTGTTTTTCACAAACAGAGGAGGACTTGTGGGTGATGTGAACATTGGAAGCCATACTAGACATAGTGATTATGAAATGATAGAGTTTTCAATTCTTGGGAAAGTAAGGAGAGAGGTTAGTAGAACTGCCACATTGGACTTTTGTCCTGGTGTGCCATAGGACAAACCAGCAGGGAAGAAGACTGACCTGGCTGAACACAGAGCTTTGGCTGGAACTTGGAGGAAAGGAAAGCCAATGGCCTATGGAAGAAGGGCCAGGTCACTGAGGAAGACTACAAAGTATTATGAGCTTATGCAGGGCAAAAATTAGAAAGGCCAAAGCCCAGCTAGAACTTAATGTGGCTACTGCCATAAAAGGCAGTAAAAGAAGTTTCTATAAATACAATAAAAACAAAAGGAGGGCTAAGGAAAATCTCCGTTCTTTATTTGACACAGCGAGAAATATAGTGACCAAGGATGAAGAAAAGGCTGAGGTACAAATGCCTTCTTTGCATTACTCTTTAATAGTAACACCAGTTGCTCCCTGGCTGCCCAGCCCACCCCCATCAACCTGGAAGAGAGGGATGAATTGCGGAATGAAGTCCCCATGAGGAAATGGCCAGAGACATACTTCACCACTTAGATGCACACAAGTCTATGGGGCCTGATGGGATACACCCAAGAGTACTGATGGAGCTGGCAGAAATGCTCACCAAGCCACTTTCCATGATTTATCAGCAGTCCTGGCTAAATAGGGAGGTCCTACTTGACTGGAGGTTAGAAAATGTGACTCCCATTTACAAGAAGCACCAGAAGGAAGATCCAGGGAACTACAGGCCTGTCAGTCTGACCTTGGTGCCAGGGAAGGTCATGGAGCAGATCACCTTAAGTGCCATCACATGGCACATACAGGACAATCAGGTGACCAGGCCCAGTCAACATGGGTTTATGAAAGGCAGGTCCTGATTGAACAACCTGATCTCCTATGACAAGGTGACTCACTTAGTGGGCAAGGCAAAGACCATGAACGTTGTCTACCCCGACTTTAGTAAAGCTTTTGACAGTTACCCGCAGCATTTCCCTGGAGAAACTGGCAGCTCATGGATTGGATGAGTGTATGCTTTGCCGGATAAAAAATTGGCTGGATAGCCAGGCCCAAAGAATGGTGGTGAATGAATTTAAACCCATTTGGTGGCCAGTCACAAGTAGCATTCCCCAGGGCTCAGTACTGGGGCCTTATGCTGCTAATTCTCCATTATACAGGCCAACACTGGACTCAGCAAAATCCCCCCGGAAGTATTACATACCTTTGCTCTTCTCTATCTCAAATCCTCCATGTTTCCAGAGGAAACCAGTGTAGCAGCAGTTACCACACGAGCCAAGGTGGGAAACACACCACCAAGACAGAGCTCAGCAAACTGCAACCAGCCACAATAGGACACTGCTCAGAAACAGATCAGCTCCTGGTTGATATAGCCCTGGACCCACTCACACCCCAACCACCACCACCTGGGGGAAGGTGAGGCCACACACAGGTGGGCCAGGCTCTGCCTCTGGGGCCTGGAGACAACTAGGGAACAAAACACTCTGCTAGGTTGTGACTCATCGACAGGTCAACTCCAGTTCGGGGCCCACAACCCAGGCCTCAGCACTTCAGGCCTGTTCTATTTAAAATCATTATCAATGATCTGGAAAAGGGGATTGAGTGCACTCTCAGTAAGTTTGCAAATGACACCAGGTTGGGTGGCTATGTCGATCTCCTTGAAGGGAGGCTCTACAGAGGGAACTGGACAGGGTGGATCAATGGGCCAATGGTATGAAGTTTAACAAGGACAAGTTCCAGGTCCTGCACTTGGCACAAAACAACCAAAGGCAATGCTACTGTCTTGGGGAAGAGTGGCTGGAAATCTACCCAGTGGAAAAGGACCTGGGGGTGTTGATTGACAGCTGGCTGAATATGAGCCAACAGTGTGCCCAAGTGGCCAACAAGGCCAACAGCATCCTGGCTTGTATCAGAAATAGTATGGCCAGAAGGACTAGGGAAGTGATTGTCCCCCTGTACTTGGCACTGGTGAGGCTGCAGCTGGAATACTGTGTTCAGTTTTGGGCCCCTCAGTGCAAGATGGACATTGAAGTTCTGGATGATGTACAAAGAAGGGCAATGAAACTGTTTAAGTGTCTAGAACACAAGTCTTATAAGGAGCAGCTAAGGGATAGGAGGAAACAGCCTCAGATTGCACCAGGTTAGATTTAGGTTGGATAATAGGATAAATTTCTTCACAGAAAACATTGTGAGGCACTGTAACAGGCTTCCCAGGGAAGTGGTGGAGTCACCATCCCTGGAGGTAGATAAAAGACATATAGACATGGCGCTTCAGGACTTGGTTTAGTGGTGACCTGGCAGTGCTGGGTTAATGGTTGGACTTGATAATCTTAAAGGTGTCTTCTCTATGATTCTGTGATTCTAACATAGCATTTCATGCTGAACGGTTTTTCCCAGACAACAGACATTTTTGTGTTTGCTTTGGTAAGACAACCCCTCCAGAAAAAGACAGGTTTATTTCAAATTTTAGATTGACTTCTGAGCCAAAGGTATTTATTTTTCTGATGCTGCTTCGAATGGTGACCCAACGATCACAGGCTTCAGAACTCATAATCAAACGCTAGAAATACCTGTATCTTGTTACACAGAAAAGTATTTCCTTCTCTGCTTCTTTCTTGATCTAAAAAGGCAACCTCTCAATGAAAATCAGTAAATTTTTGTTATGGGGATTTGCTCAGTTTCTGTATTCAGAGACACACACAGATGTATTGTACTCCTGCTAGCCCTGCAGAGACCATATAGCCACCTAAGAAAGGAAATTATTCTTTCTTGCCAGACTGTCAACAGAATAGTTAACTAAGCTCTGAATGCTGAATGTTGCTACCTTGACCTCTACTGAGTTGCTCTTCTAAAAAACCCTGGCCTTGAAATATTGGCACCATTTAAGTCAATAGATGCTTTAACAGAGCACTGTAGTGGGACTGGTAATTAGGAGACAAACAAAAGTATAAATCCAGGTGTCCTTGCAAGCTCCCAAACACTTCTTACTTCTTAATTGAACCCATTTTTTTCAGGAGTCACAGGGATAATAAAATTAATACGGTAAAAGATAAAAACTGATCTGCAAAATGTTCATTGTCCAGCAAGTTCCTGAAATAAATCTGTACTTCTTTTCACTTCATATGGAGTCATGCTTCCTCTGTAGGTTAAGGGGAAAGGTTTGTGGAGGAAAACAAGCTGACTAATTGAGGAGAAAGTCTCTCCAGACCAAAAAAAAAAGAGAATGTTGTCAAAATAGGAGATTCTAAAAAATATCCTGCAGAAGTAATAGTCATATTTTCATTCCACATTACCATTGGAATGATATTCAAAAAAAATACAACAAGCTTGCATTTAAATGCTTGAAATAAACAGGAAACTAAATGAAAACACAAGACTGTCAAGACTGTCTTGTGGATTATGTTTAGTTTAAAATATTGCTTATGAGCTGAAAAAATGGTCTTTCAAAATTCTGTACATATTTATATTTTATGCAATTTTTAATCTCAATCCTTAACAGAGTTTATCCATGTATTTACTTCTATGTACTTCTTAAAAAAGATGAATAACAATAATAATATATTTAGACTTTAATACTGGAATGCATGTAATGTGAAAACAAATTCCATTTTCAACAAAATTCTTGAATACCCATTGTAAGAAAATAGAGCATGTTCATATTAAAAAATTGAAGAGGATTTACTTTGTGACCTTCATCAAAGCATTCATCAGACTGTTAAATTATCGTCACATTACTACTTTAAAGACTAGAATATTCTCAGCAATATCTATTTCCAATTAAAAGCAATACTATGCAAGCACATGTGCTGAATTCACTATTACTCTATAATATTTAAAGTTTTTGAGAGGTAATAATACATGCATACATGTTTGAATTAAATATGGTTATGTGAATTAATTTGTTGATGTTTATAATACCATATCTCTGTATTTTAGAACCAAGCTACTCACAGAACATACACAAAAGTTGATCTATAGCAGAATTTGCCATTAAACTTCTTAGGTTATTCTGCTCATGTCAACAGTGATTTACCAAGGTAACTGTAGTGTTTTCTGGGATTATATCTCCTTTTTCCTAATTACAGCAATTTGTTGATGGAAAAGAATTTGAAGGAAAGGAAGGAACAGCAAAGAACAAATATATGCATGTATAAAAAGGGGGGAAAAAAGTGTTATTTTTTCTGGTTTGAAACTCTAACTTTTTTTTGTTACCTAAATTTCAGAACTAAGCTGAAAAAAGTTGAAAATAACCCTACATCATAATGAAACCCTACATTTTAAAAATTCTGAATTGTTCTAAAACATTCTCAATTGTCAGGTTGATTTGTGAAAGTTGCTTTTCAGCAATTTCAAATGTCACTTCATTTAAGATTTCACTTTAATAGATATCACTTACACCATGTTCATGCTGAGTAGATTTTGGTAGTCAAGGAATAGAAAAAAAAAATCTAAAAATCAAAAGAATAATACAAATTGTCTCTTTCCTTTTTCATATGCATGCCTTTTCCTGAGAAAGTTTCAAAAAACAAGCAGTCTTACTTTTATATTCCAGGTGAAAACCAGCTGCTGCCACACTAATGTCAGAGTGAAAGTGCAGGTAGAGTTGATTAGAGGTGCTATTCAACAATGCTGGCACAGTAGTACCTGGAAAAATAAAAGTTATGGAATAAACTGTAGCTTGCTGATATATCAGAGTTTTATATTGAATAGATATAATCAGGACTGAATCAGACAGGCTTATTTTCTTCTCATTATGCACACGGAAATCTCAAACATTCTGCTATGTTCTGCCTTGTTTTCTCCTGAAGCTGCAATAAAATTTTGATGACAAGTCATAATATGAAGAGGCTATGTAAGTAAAATCAAACAAGATCCCATCATGTTCAGATTAAACTTTATTGACTTGGATAGAAAAAAAAAAGCATAAACAGAAAAAAATCCCCACATAAGTAAAGGATTTGATTATGAGGGCAAGCTTAACTGTCATTTGACATTTTTCCACATGTATAAAAAACCTGCAGCATACAACAGAGCAGTCCAGTTTTTTTTTCACTGTGCCCACTCTACACCTTCTTCCCACAATAATATTTCAACCACTTATCCTAATTCTGAGAATTTGACAGGAAAGGAAGAAGCAGGTGTAACACAATTAAAAAAAAAAAAAAAAAAAAGAAGAAAAAAAGACATACTATCTTTGTCTAATTCAAACAACTGTAATAAAATAGTGTGCTACTGACCTCAGTGTGCGCTACACAACAAGCTTATCACTAACCCTGGACACATTTTCTGCCACGAGCATTGCTAAGTGTGGCACAACATTTGCTTTTTTACCACATGACTGCTATGTGGCTCACACTCTACAGTCTAAAGCTGGAACAACTACTGAGGCAAAAAACTTACATAATTTTCTATGATTACCAAAGACAGTATCAAATAGCTAATAAACAGTTGTTGCATAAGAAAGATTTTCATTTCTTGTGGGGCATTTGCTGTTTCCATAGTAACTGTGAGCACCGTAGTTATCAGTTTGAAACTCGGGCTTAAAAAGAAACACTGGAAAGAATTACCTTCATAAGTCTAGAGTCTAAACTAGCAAATAGTAAATACTTTAAAATCTAAAACTGTATTAAGCAGAATCTTGATATAAATCGTGAGAAGCTAAAACATGACAAGTTGGCCTTTGGGGAAGGTTTAACTGTCTGAAATGGAAGCTCCAAGTATGAAAATTCACAGATCGTGCCGAGTATTCACATCACAGAATACTTACCATGGAATACAGAAAATAGTGAAACTTCCTGGAAGGAGGACACTTCATAGTATCCATGTGGAATTTGAAATGCATATAAGGATGTTTAAGGTGACTGTTCTGTCAGAATGAGTATGTTGACTCAGAATGAATATACTATTCATTGAACAAAACTGCTCTTATGGCAGTTTTGTTCCTTTGTAGGATCTCCTAATATTTAACACCAGTCTTTTACTTCCTTAAAGGGTGATATTCAACAAAATGATAAAGTATATCCTGTTTTACTTCATCTCTCTTATGAAGGAAGGCTGAGGGACTTGGAGAGAAGACTGAAGGGGGATCTTATCAATGCTTACAAATACTTAAAAGGGTGGATGTCAGGAGGATGGGGCCAGACTCTTTTCAGTGGTTCCCAGTGACAGGGAAAGATGTAATGGGCACAAACTTGAACATAGGAAGTTCCACCTAAACATGAGGAGGACCTGTTTTACTCTGAGGGTGGCAGAGCACTGGAACAGACTGCCCAGAGAGGTGCTGGAGTCTCCATCCTGGAGACATTCAAAACCTGCTGTAGGTGAACCTGCTCTGGCAGGGGGGTTGGACTAGATGGCATCCAGAGGTCCCTTCTAACCCCTATCATTCTGTGATTCTGTGAAATAAATGAAGCTAGAGTTTTTAATTCTCATAATTGCCACATTCAATGGCTAGAGCCTCTCACAAATAGGGTCCTCCAGGGTTCAATACTGGACCCTACACTATTTCAACATCATCATAAATGACTTAGATGACGGGATTGAAAGCACCCTCACTAAGTTTGCTGATGACGCTAAACTGAGTGATGAGATTGACATGTTAGCTATTTTACAGAGAGAGCAGGACAGACTGGAAGAGTGGACTACCAAGAACAGTATGAAGTTTCATAAAGTCAAGTGCAAAGTCCTGCGCCTTGGTTGGAACAACCAAAGAGCCCAGTACAGACAGCCTAGGATATGTGTGGGTGTGGAGCCACCTTGCTGAAAGCGACTTGGGGATTCTAGTGGACAACAAGCTGAACATGAGTCAGCAGTTCACTGCTGCAGCAATAAAGGCAAACTGGATCCTGGGCTGCATCCAAACGGGTGTTACTAGCAGAGATAGAGATGTGATCATCCCAGTCTACTCAGTGCTTGTCAGGTCACATCTGGAGTACTGTGTCCAGTTCTGGTCCCCATAATTCAACAAAGACACAGATAGACTGGAGAGGATCCAAATGAGGACCATGAAGATGATCAAAGGGCTGGAAAACCTGCCCTGTTTGGAAAGGCTGAAGGAGTTAGGTCTGTTCTCACAGGAAAACAAAGGCTCAAAAGGGTCCCTCATCACAGTATTCCAGTACTTGATGGACAGCTACAAGAAGGACGGAAGCTCTCTCTTCACATGCAGAAGGCAAGGGGCAACAGCTCCAATTTGCAATGGGAGATGTTTCTTCCCAAACTTAGGAAGAAATTTCTTACAGTGAGAAAAATCGGTCATTGGAATAACCTCCACAGGGATGTGGTAGCGTCCTCATCACTGGAGATTTTCAAGATGTGATTGGACAGAATACTGGACAATCCCATTTAGGCTCCCTTTCTCACAAAAAGTTGGACTAGTTTATCTTTTGAGATCCTTTTTAACCTGGGCTGTTCTATGATACTATGATCTAACTGAAATTTTATTGACCACTTGCCAACATCTTTTTTTTTCTGAGACTGGGTATATGAAAAATGGAAGATATGTTCTAGTGTGGCAACCAGATGTAGTGTCCACAGTGTCCTAGTTGTTTTGGGCTTCCTTTACTGTCAATAGAGAGAAACAGTACTTAAAGAACAGGAGTAGATGTCATGAATAGTACCTTAAGTGTAGATATCTCCGTGGTAGACATCTAACACTCGCACGGATGGATACCATGTTAGGATACCAGAGTGTGATTGTCTTAACCTCTTGATTGGGAATCTGTAACCTGGAAAATAGGGAACTCTCCTAGGAGGCAGCAAGTGAGGGTTTGCCTCCCTAAAAGCTTAGAAGGGCATAAGGACAAGTTTTCTACTTAAATGATTGTTTAATTATAATATTATCAGAGAAAATTATGTCCACTATCCCTTTCAAGTTTTAGCAATGACAACCAAAAGCAATGTATCTCATTCCAGAGGGTAACATTACACTGCATGTGTGAAAGGCTGTCTAGGAATCCAAGAAATTACTAGACCAAGAATAGAGATCAATGGTAATTTTAGGCTTTTCTTGGCATAAACATAGAGCATGGATCTCATCCCTACCTAAATTTTTTCTACATTCAACTATGGTGATAAGAGTACATTCTCCAGGTATCAACCTCTATGACTACTGTATTTGTATACTCTCTGTGTATGTCTATACACATATACACACTTATTTAAGTACATATACATACATAAAAGAATGTCAAGTGTTGTCTGCATTTCCAATTTCAGATGAAGCTGCAGCTATATTTAGTCTCATTTTATATACAATAATATACAATAGTCAAGCTAAGGACAAGTTTCAAAAAAGCAATTCTAAAATATTACTGCTTTTTTTTGGCTTGTTTCCACTTTTTTTGTTCATTTCTGTGTATTAAGCAAAATGATCTTGCACTTAAGTTCAGATGTAATTCTTTCAGGAAAGAGTAACGTGTTCGTCAAGAACATCCTCTCACTCAGCTACTATGTCTATAACCTTTAGAATGGAGTCTAGGACAGACTTCACTTTGGCCTATTGCTGAAAGCCTTTACATCTTTTCATCCAAGGAATTTCCACTCTCTCATTATTCCATTCTGTGACATGATTGGTAGCACAGCATATTTACAAATACTTGTGGGTTGCCTGACAGTTATAAAAGCTCTGGAAATCTTTTTGCATTTTTGGCTTAATGGACAGGCTTAATCTAGGAAATGCCATGCTAAGAACAGAGTGCCTCTAAATTCAGTTGATAATTCTGCAGTCTTATAATAAATGCAGGCTTTAGAAGATAAAAATATTTTTGGAATAAGGTGCCTATATTGGATTGAGGAAGTGGAAAATATGAGACTAGAGGTGTTAAGGGCAAGCAGGAAAAATTAGAACTTTGGTAAACTTAACATGCTTATAACTGCATTATCATTAATGAAACTCTTCTTTAACATCATATTTCTGAATAAATTCACATAAACTTCTAAATAAAAGCAGGATGGCTATTGAAAAGCGAGTAACTTAAATTAATTTTCCAAATGAAAAATTTAGTTCCTCATCAGGAGAATTTGTTTTTTTCCTTCTGAATAGAGCAAGCAAATTTGAATCCTATTTGTAAAAACCATGATCTTCCCACCTAAGAGAATTAAGAGTTGATCTGTGAAAACAGTCCCTTAATTTTATTAAAATATTACAGGTATAACTTTATTTTGTAAACTTGGAAACATGTCTATCATTGTAAAATCAATCAATAATATTATGAAAAGAATTAACTCTGTCTCTCATTAATTATCCTCTTTCAGTCAATCATTTGGTAAGGCAGCTAAGCTTCATTCATTAATAAAAAATATTCTATACCTATATATATTCTGTAAATGGTACAGCGACTGTTGTAAAAGGCTGAGAAATTATTTCAATGGTTGTCTTTTAAAGGCAATGTTATTTTCATTTCCTTATGAGCCACAAGCACTACTCTGATGACCTAATAATATTGAAAGCAAAAATAATTTGTAGTTTTCCAGTTATTATGAATGTCTCTTGACACTGTCTAGTGTCATCTGGAAAACGTGGTCTTAAAAAGAATCAGTTTGCCTACCAAAAGGCATCATCGGCCAATATTAGGCACAGGAAACTAACCTGTTCACTATTCCATCACATGCCCAAAAAGCACGCTTGGACAGAACCCCTCTTGGCATTCAACACATCAGTCCTATCCACAGCAGCTTCTTTCCAAGATGGCTGTACAAAAAATCCGTGTGTTCTGCCACCAGAAAGACAGCAGCACAAGGTATCTTTATGTCGGTTAACATGTGGTCTCAGGATTTCTGTTAAAGGTTTGTTTATGAGGCCACTATCACTTTCCCCTAAAACAGCATCCTCGCATTGCAAGCACTACTATAGCACCAAAAAAAAAAAAAAAAAAAAGCCCTGATATTTCTGCCATTCATTGATGAAAAATGACCCACAGGATTAATCTAAAAAAGGAAAAGACAATATGTAAGTGCCCAGACTGCTCTAGCAGACAGCCCTTACTGGCCCATCCCAGGACCCCATTTAAGCATCTAAGGCCATCAGCTCTTGCCCCAGTGATGCTGCAGCAGGGCCAGTCTCCAGCTCCCCACAGCCCTGCCCTGCCTGCCCATGGGTCTTGCCAAGCCCAGCTCACCCACAGGTCTATGTCCCACTGCAGCCTCAGCCTGCTCTAATTCCCAGAGAAATGTGCCTGGGACTGGGTCCGCCCTGGTGTCTCCCAGACACCCTGCTCCTGGCTGGGGTGATGGGATGGGCCTGGTTTCCAAAGCCTGCCCTGCTGCCCCAGAGAGCACTCATCACTTCTAGCACCCCAAATCCAGGGAGCTACCAGCCCCCATTGTGCCCTGACACAAGAAAATTATATTGTTACCTGTCTTTGTAAAATCTTTCTTAAGAAACAGACTCCAGTGAATTCACCTTTCCAAATCAGCTCTGTGACACAGTTTAGCAGCACAGTTTAGTAAGTTCTTAGTAATTAGTTGTACATCTGTGTATCTTGAATGCTTATTTAGAAGACAGATGGATTCACAGAAAGTGAATTATAAGACAATGGTAATGTACAAGATCTAGTAAGAGAGAAATTATATCTTCTGAATTTTACCACTTAACGAAATTATGCCTGGAATTTGGTTTCAATGTAACAGTACTTTCTCAGTTTTGAATACAGCAGATTCCATGTCAAATTTAAATATTCTTCATTAAGCTTTTCCCATATACAAAATAATTCTTCATTTTAAATCTGACATTCATTATTCAAAAGAGATAGATCCACAATAAAGCTGCGCTACTCTATCTCCAATGCAATATTACTAATACCAAAAAGCTGTCTTTTTCAGTTTCTTTGGAAATTAGAAAGGCTTTTAAGCTAAAGCAAGATGACACACATTCAGTATAGAATAAGAAAGTGTTTTGAGTCTGGAGTGTTGTTAAACAGAATATTGTTAAATGGATCATTTAATCAGTTCTTTATCAAATGGGTCCCCTATATTTGCGACATACTTCATTTGTCAAAAGCTGAATATATTTAATAATTCCTTTCTTTATTTCAAATTTAATATACAGCATAGTTACTAGCATTTAATATAAAATATTACAGCCTTTTGTATTGGGTCTGGCTGCAATACCGTTAAATTTATTCATTGTAGCTGGCATGTTGCTATGTTTTGGATTTGTGACCATAGGAATGTTTTGGTTATTGCTGAGCAGTGCTTGCACAGAGTCAAGGTCTTCTCTGTTTCTCACCCTACCCCACCAGTGAGTAGGCTGGGAGGGGACACAGCTGGGACAGCTGACCCCAAGTGACCAAAGGGATATTCCATACCATGTGATGTCGTGCTCAGCATATAAAGCTGGGTGGCAAAAGAGGAAAGGAAGGATATTGACAGTTATGGCATTTCTTTTCCCAAGCAACTGTTATGCATGATGGAGCCCTGCTGTCCTGGAGATGGATGAACACCTGCCCACCAAGGGGAAGCAGTGAATGAATTCCTTGTTTAATTTTGGTTGCATGTGCAGCTTTTGCTTTAGTGATTATAGCTGACTTGCTTGTCTCACATTTACCCCTCCAGTTCTCTCCCTGATCTGAATGTGTGGGCATGAGCAAATGGCTGGATGGAGCTGAGCTGCCTACTAGCGTTAACCCGCAACGCATTTTAATATGTAAATGTTGAGGTGCAGTTTCAAATTATTTAATTCAATATTCAAATGAATGATATGGGGTTAAATTTTTCAGCTGACTATTTATTTCCTTAGATAAGCCAATACACATACATACCTTAAAAGTTAATGAAGTTATCAGAGAGACAAAATTCCACAAAACGCATTAGCTACACTGGAATCAGATCAGGCTTGTGTTAGAGTTCATGAGTCTGGGATATTATTTATGACTGAATCTTATATGAATGATCGCTTTCTCTTGATGTGGTTTATAGAACATGCTCTTTCTCTAAAAAATGAGTTATAAAAAAGGAGTAAAACTATATGTGCCTGATGCACATGCAAAACAACAATTACATGGTTTGTTATATCCTGATTGTGGTAATTTGTTTTGTTCTCTGAAGTCTGGTAAGTTTGGTTGAATACTGAATGCTTCATCTTTTTCCTGAGAAAGGGAGGCTAAAAAGGATAAATTAAGTCAAACCTATCAAAAGAAGCTCCTGAATGTCGGTACCAATTTATATCACTATATATTCTCTATGGGAGGGGTAAGTAAGATAAAAGAATTTTTTTTTTTAAAGTACTATCACCTAAATCCCATTAATCCAAGATAAACATTTTAGTATCACATTTTCTTCTGAAAATCTCTCTTTAATTCTGAATATTGACAAGTTTACAGCACCTGAAATCTCCTCCCCAAAGTGAGAATATTTCATAATGATATCATGAACAATGCAATACAAATATACTTCTTGTGTGAGCAAAATATACCCTATGTGTGAGCACACCTGTTTATAGAACTGTACGTTTCAATCATGGCATACCCTCACCTGAAAAGCTCCCAAGACGCGGTGCTGTCATGTCTCCACCATCGTATATTTCAAGAGAGTCCCAATTATGTTCAGTAGCAAAGCTGATGACCTGGATCTGTAAAACACCACCACAGAACTTTTAAAACCAACTAGCTGTATGTATTTTCAAATGTTCCAGAAACAAGAAAACAAAAAGAAAATGTGCCCCAAAGTAAATATACATAAGTGGATCCAAACAAAAACGTGAAAAAGTGCAAATAAAACATTGATGTTCACTTTTTAAGTTGTCTTAACTTTAAGAAAATATAACAGTAGGTAAGTAAGAAGGATTTTGCACATACAGCACATTATTACAAATAATTTCTGAAAGTGTGAATAAGCAGATAATCAAGACAGTTGCAGACTTCTCAAGTGCCTCGGTGATATCCTAGCAGATAGAAAGGGTTAGAATTTCCTTATCAGATTGAAGGATCAGACCTGCTTTCAATATTCTACGCAGTTGAAAGAAAAAGCTGCTTGTTAACCATTTATCATTTATATCCTCATATAAAAACAAAGCAACATAAAGTGAAGCAAAGAACAACACTAAGAAAAATAAACCACAAATACTTCAAGGACCCGGAACAGCTATCTTACTGATTGCTATTTTCTGACACTTCTAACTAAACAAACAATTACTTTTTAAACTGAATCACAAAGTATTTAGTATTCCATGCTTGACAGAATACAGACTTGCCTGAATACCTGATCCCTCAGTCACTATGATTTTCCATACACAATTCAAGCTGTTACCATAAGGTTCGGGGTAACCTGGTGAAAGAATAGTGCCTCTCCGTTCAGTAAAATTCCCACTGCATGGCACTGAAAAAAAAGTATTACCATGAATTATTACAAAATCTAAACCACTTCAGAGTACATAAAAGTAGTAACAAATTTAATAAGCTACTAATAATTATTATCTTTGGTAACATGAATACATAGACATGAAACAATGATCTGAACTTGGAAAGTAATACTATCTAAAATATATGAATGACATCAAGGATAAGATACAACCTGCATGAATAAACAATTCAGAAGTGAACTTTGTTTTGAGTGTGTGCAGCCTAGAACAGCCTATCAGCACAGCCTGATCATGTCTTACCTGAGAGTAACAACAAACTGAAAAGACATAACACTAAACACAATCATGATTGACAGAAATCATGTGAACTTACCCACAGCCTAAGACAGTTCCAATATTGGATCTAGCTGGTAAAGCAGTGTGGTACATTAAATATTTTTACTGTATATGTAATTGCTTCTTTAAGATTCAAGAAAACAGAACTAAACTAAACAAAAAAAAAACAACCAGAATACACAGAAAAATAGACATCTATATTTATTCTCAGAATGCTCTAATTAATTATAGAGTAAATTCCTATGAACAAAAACTACTTTTGGATATGATGCAAGGAGGGAGAGAAGAAAACATTTCAACATTTATAAAAAAAAAAAATTGAAGTCCTAAACATTATCCCACCATAGGTTTATTGACAGAAGAAAATGAGCTATGCTTAACAATGCTATCATTATGCAACATACACTATGCTTCTACTTGAAAAAATAAATAAAACAGGTAAAGACACTTCTGAAGAATTAAATTCTGTCCCATATTTCAAGCTGTAGATGAGTCATGAAAATAATGAATGTTCAAGAAAATGTGCATCACACTTGTTCATATAATCTAAGCCATTATATGAAACACTATACTGCCTACCAACCAGCTGGTACTCAATTACTTTTTGATATGGAAAACTGCTCTTTTAAATTGGGCATGACTGATATTAATTGAAGGAGAGTGAATAGATGTGTTAAATACTATTTTCTGAAACAGTTCCTGAATTCTGATTCAGAGACGTGTGACAGAACAGATGACTTAAATGTAATTGCTTACCTACACAGCTTGGTACTGTGTCATTCCACTGAGCTAAGGCATTAGGTACCGACTGACATTGGATAGCCTTTGAGCCTTGTAGCAGATAACCAGGACTACACTCAAATCGGACAACAGAGCCTGCTGAAAACTCAGAGCCAATTCTCCTTCCATATCTAGGCTCTGGAACTGAGCTACACTGTGTATCACTTGTGCGTGGAACAGCTGCATAAAGAGAGAAAGAAGAAAAAAAAACATGCCATGAATCTAAATGACAGTCATCATATGGAAAATTAAACAGACCACTAAAAATGTTCATTGTTTCTTGCAGGACAGAGCTTAATTGTACTTGTTCCTTTTACTTGTGCTGCTCCTCTGTTCTCAGAGAATGGCCTAATGCTTTCATGGCTGTTAGGTGGATTGTGGTTTTGGGTTGGGATCATGTACAGTCATGTGAGAGCCACGGCAGCTTGGAGAGCAAATGATTTTGAAAGGTCCTTAGGCATGAAAGGATCAGTAGGCCACAGCCCCTTTAGAAGTGCTACACCTTCAGCATGGAGGATCTCTTTATAAGAGTGTGTCTCCAACAGTTCCTCCAGTAGCACATGCCCAGAAGCATCTCTAGCCCAAAGCAGTTGTCAATTTCTCAAATATCTTTGAGAACAAGCACTACATGCTCCTCTGACTGGTGGAAGATTTGGCATGTGAGAGGTTGTTTATACTGGCTTCAGAGGAAGCTGTTTGAGCGGTTCATGGTAGCTCATGACCTCCTCCCACAGATGTCACTGCTACAGCCCTCTGCTTACCTGTATTTACCTTAACCTTAACTTTACCTGTCTTCCTAAGAGGCTATATGATTTAAATGAAAAATTCAGCATCACTTCTGCAGTATTTTTCATTCAGTGCATAGAAGAAACTCTTGCTCAGCCTTTTATGGGAATACTACCTTTCTTTATTTCATTTTTCATCCACTTCCTCAAAAGGTAGGAAGTTTCAGAAGAAATCCTTGCTCAGATTCTCAAGCCCTCACCTGGAGTCCATATCTGGAGAATCTCTGCCACAGCTGTGCAAAGGTAAAGGACTCTTTTCAAGAATCAGATTGAAGAATGTCCTATAATTGTCAGTAATCACAACTGCCTACATGCATTTATAATCCAAACAGATTTTTTTGTGTAACTAGTATTTTCAGCACCTCTCAACAAAGAATGTCAAATCATCTGGTTTCATTATAATATTGCCTTGTGAAAGTTGTTTCCTCGTAAGCAACCTACCTCTGCCATTATAGCAAATGTAGAGACAGTTTACTAACACTTTTAAATTCGTTCATGTAGCAGAAGTACTGCTTAATGCTTCCTTTTCCGAGTGAGAGCCACTGTTCTACTGAGAGCAGCCATTAAGTAAAACAGGCATGGCAGCCACAAACATCCACAGCTAGAATTGTGTCAGATTATTCTACTGTCAGCAGAAAACACTCAATGCCACTTTAAAACTGATATTTTGCTCAGTTTTTCACAGGTCTTACTAATATTCCAGTAACAGTTACTGTGAGGTAAAAAATGCTAAAGATGCACAAATAAACCATGCTATTCATCACAGAAGGCAGCATTTTTCTTTTTTTCTGTTTTTTTTTTTTTTTTTCTGTTCTAAGGACTGCTTTAAGAATAAATTTAATGCAAGCCAGACAGCAACAGAGTGAGGCACTCTCATATTGCTTAAAATGGAATTTTTATTTAAGTAACCCATGGCAAAATGCAGCACAGTTTCAAACATCCATAAAAAATTAGTAAAATAGGTGTATTCCTCTTAAAGGTAACACAACTGACAGCTCAGCTGAAGTGCCTCCACATCAATAGACTTTCAGTCGGAAGGGACGTCATCTAGTCCACTACCTGACCACTTCAGGGCTGACCAAGTTAAATCACAGTATTAAGGGCTTAAATCACAGTATTAAGGGCATTGTCCAAATACCTCCTTAGCTCGGGGCATCAAACACCTCTCTAGGAAGCCTCTGCCCAGGGAGGTGGTGGAGTCACCATCCCTGGAGGTGTTTAAAGAACGAATAGATGCGGCGCTTGAGGATATGGT